>JASVEL010013488.1:0-55584 GCA_032618575.1 Nicotiana noctiflora | reverse complement strand
CCATTGACGAGAGGAGGCCTAGCAGTGGATTGCCCTTCCCAGTTCCCAAGTGGAGCACTCATGTTGATCTTTCCTATGGTGTTAACCTCTTCAAGGACAACCTACTCTGATACCAATTGATGTTCTATACGTCAATACCACACAAGCAGGGGGTGTGATTTGTATGGTACCTAATTTTTGCACTAGAACAACCTGGTTCTTCTATGTGTTCTAACTACAGCAATTTGCGGAATAATAAATGCTGAAAGTAAAGTACACAGATATTTTATGTGGAAAACACCTGGCTTAAAAGGTGAAAAAATTACGACCTACTACTCAGTAGGATTTTCCCAAACTCCGCTAAAATCACTGAGCCAAAAACTGCATATACAAAGACACTTTGTAAACCTAAGGATTATCTCCAATCCCAGAGTGGCACACAGCCTCAAGTGTTACGACACCTTCAGGTTAACTCTAACTTGAATACTCAATGCATCTATTACAATTGCTTCTATAAAGGATGAAAGGTACAATATGAAAACCTACTAAAATTGACTAAACTTTGAATAAACACAATGATGAAACTGGTTCTTCTATCTTATTTCATGTAGCGTCAGATGTGCACACTTGTATCTCGCATATATTTCTTTCAAAACAGACTCGATTCTTTTTGCTCTCAAATATGCTTTACTTCTTCTTATGTGCATTACCTGTAAAAAAGAACAACTTCGTTAATTAAATAGATCAGCAGTTAGAGTTTGATCAAGACTCTATCGCTTATCCCTTTGTCAATTTCACTCCTTAACTACTACGACCTCTCATTCTTATCCTGACTTAGGATTGTGTTCTCTTATCTTAATAGGACTGTTCCTCTTAGAAATTAATGACGCCTTTTCAATTATCTTCAGAAGATATTTTTTGCATACGCTTCAGTATATATCTTCTTCACGTGCCTTCCATATGCGATGGTTATGACTAAACTGTGTTTCTCAAGATGGACCAGGTCCTTCTTCTTATGTTCATTTGTCAATCTTCAAATCATAGCCAACAGGTATTACTTCGACGACAGTCGAAGCAATATAAAAATGGCTAAATGCCCTCACCATCATAATAGTACAATTTGACCTCGCTCGAATAGTGAATCAGCTAAGTCCCTTCACCATCAGAATGGCGCAGTTAGATCTTGCTCAAACTGGGACTCGGGCTTGGTGCCTTCGCTATCAAAAAGCATAAGTCGGCCCCGCTTGAGCTTCAACCTCATCCGAACTTTGATGAACATTATTTCTACAAAAGTCGGGCGCATCCCGACAACTAAGATGATGGCCCAAGATCATTTGATATTTTGAAGAATGAAAAATGAACTCGTTGAAGGACCATGTCAATCTTATAAGACAAAGTTGTTATTGCCCATGCACATGAGATGCACGTGAAGAAGATAATTCCTTGGGGACCAAGCATCAATAACTTCTAAATATCTTCTGTACTGATCGAAAAGATTGCCTATGGGATAAGGAGAAGATGTCTCCTTAAAAGAAGAGAACACATCCAGATAAGGGTTGGAGTTTGGATTGGAGATTCAAACTCAATGGGGGATCAGAAATTGAGTCACAATCCAACTCGAATTACTAATCTAATAAATAACTAATTTGTTCTCTTTTATAGGTATGCACAAATGTTGTATTTAAGCAAAATTAAGAGCAAAAGAGAAAGGCTATTTTGCAAGCAATTGATTGGAGATCGAGTGTGCACGCCTGCAGCTACTTGAACAAGATAGAAGAACCAGTTCCATTATGTTTATGCTTATTACAGTTTAATTGTAATAGGTGCTTTAAAACTTGTAACTTTTCAGCTTTCATAGAAGCAATTGTGTTAGGTACTTTGAGTATTCAAGTTAGAGTTAACTTGAAAGTGTCACAACAGTTGAGGCTGTTTGCCACACTGGGATTAGAGTTAATCCTTCGGGTTACAAGAGTTTTGTAAATGCTGTTTTTGGCTCATTGAGTTTAGTGGATATTTTGGAAAATCCTATTGAGTAGTAGGTCATTGTTTTTCACCTTTTGAGCCAGGTGGTTTCCACGTAAAAATCTCTATGTTTTTATATTTCTGTATTTTAATTCCGCAAACAGTAGTAGTTAGAACTCTTAGAAGAACCAGGTTCTTCTAGATTGAAAAGTGGGTACCACACAAATCACCCCCCTCTTATGTGGTACTGATGTTTGGAACTTCAATTGGTATCAGCGTGGGTTATCCTTGAAGAGGCTAACACCTTAGGAAAAGATCAACATGAGTGCACCTCCTAGGAACTGGGAAGGGCAATCCACTATCAGGCCTCCACTGTTCAATGGACAATATTACTCATGGTGGAAGAATAGGATGAAATCACATCATAGGAGAAGACTATGAACTATGGGAAATAGTCAGTAATGGTCCTTTGGCAACAACAATGAAAAAGGAGGAAGGAGCCGAAGTGACAAAGACAAGGGTTGATTCCACTGCTGAAGATTTGAAAAAGTGGGAGAAAAATGCTAAGGCCAAGAAATGGCTTGTGTGTGGACTAGGCCCAGATGAATACAGCAGGATCCAAAATTGTAGTACCATAAAAGAAATATGGGACACTTTTCAAGTGGCTCATGAAGGAACACCTCAAGTGAAGAGATCCAAAGGAACATTGCTATATTCTTAGTATGAGAATTTCACTGTGAAAGATGGAGAAACTATTCAAGAGATGTACACTAGGTTCACTACATTGACAAATGAACTTAAGTCTCTTGGAAGAGTTATTCTTGAAGAAGACAATGTTGAGAAGATCTTGGCAAGAGTTTTTCCAGTTGCTTGGGAAAGCAAAATCACTGCCATTCGGGAGTCCAATAATATGGCAAATCTCAGGCTGGATGAACTGATTGGGAATCTTACAACTTATGAACTAAGAAGGCATACCAGGAAGATGAATACACCCAAGAAGGAGAGAAGTTTGACTCTCAAAATTACAGAAGGTTCAGACCTAGAATATGATGAGATGGCTATGCTCATTAGATATTTCAAAAAGTACCTAGTGAGAGGAAATGGTTCATCAACAGGTACAAAATTCAACAAGACAAGAGCTCCTAAGTAACAAACAAATGATGGCTTCTATAAGTGTGGTAAGACTGACCACATGATCAAGAATCGCCCTCAATGGGAGATTGAGTGGACGAAAGAAAGGGCTGAACGAAGAAACAGGAAGAAGGAACAGGTTCAATCGAAGAGAAACAAATGTTCAACCAAGGCTATTGTTGCTACTTGGGGTGAAACCTCTCATGAAGAATCAGAAGATGAAGCTGAAGAACAACAAGCTCTTATGGCCATTGGAGAATCAGATGATGAGCAGGTGGTAAGTATTATGCATCTCAAGGAAAAAATTAAATTTCTGTCTAAAGAAAGGTTGGCTGAGCTATTACTAGACTTGATTGATGAGTCAGAAATAGTTAACAATGAAAAGGAAGTTCTATATAGGTAATGTGTTATCCTAAAAGAAAAATGCAAAGGTCTAGAATCTAGAGCCGATGGGAGTGATAACAAAAATGCTGAGTTGAAGAACCATGTTCTTGATCTTGACAATAGTATTCTAAAAGTTAGGTTAGAAAATCTAAAACTGAAACTAGGAACAGAAAAGAAGAAAGTTGATCACTCATTTCTCACTCTAGAAGAAAATCAAGGAAATATGAAAGATGAACTATATAAGAAACATGAATTGATTAAGGTTCTAAAAGAAGATCTAGGAAAGGTGAAACATGAACTTGACAGAACTTGCAAATAGAACAAAGGTTTTAATACTCTCATGGTTGCAAGAACATCACAGTAGCAATAAAAGAGGACTTGGCTATGGGACTCAACCTCCACAATGGGACCCTAAAAATAAGTACCTCACCCTTCCTAAAAATAAGATCTGCACATACTATGCTAAAACTGGCCATTATAAAAATGAATGTAATGCAAAGGAAAAGGCCAGTAAAAGGAACAAAGCTTTTGTTCAAGAAAAACACAAACTGCCTAGCTGGGCAAGAAAGAATCTGATTCATCCTTTTGCCCATAGAAAGGGACCCAAACTAGTTTGGGTTCCTAACACTAATCCCTAATTTCTTTTTACAGGTTCAAGTGAAAGGGAGTAGCCAAATATGGTACGTGGATAGTGTCTGCTCAAAACACATGACTGGGAACAAGGACCAGTTCCTTTCACTTGAGAACCTGAAAGGAAGTAATGTCTCCTTGGGAAATGGAAACAAATGTGAGATCATTGGGGTTGGAAAGGTAGGTAAGACAATCTCTCATTCCATTGAGAATGTCTACTTGATAGATGGCTTGAAATATTGCCTAATCAGTGTGTCACAACTGTGTGACAGCGGTAACATTGTAGCTTTCACCTCTACCAAATGTTTTGTGATTAACCTTACCATTGACAAGATTGTTTTGCAGGGAAGAAGAGTCAACAATATTTACATTGTAGATTTGTCCACTCTTTCAGAAAATGAACACACTTATCTAAGTGTGCTTGTTAATGATCCCCTTTTGTGGCACAAAAGACTTGCCCATGCGAGTCTAAATCACCTAAACAAATTAGTCTCCAAGGATTTAGTAATAGGGTTACCTAAAATCAATTTCAAGGAAGACAAAGGTGTAAGGCATGTGCAAGGGGGAAACACGTAAGGTCATCCTTCAAATCCAAGAAAATGGTAAGTATGTCCAAGACGTTGGAACTGGTTCATATGGATCTTTGTAGTCCAATGAGAACCATGAGCAGAGGTGGAAAGAAATATATGATGGAATTGTTGATGATTATTCTAGATTTACCCGGGTACTATTTCTAACATCCAAAGATGAGGCATTTGAAATGTTTATTACCTTTGTTAGAAAATCTCAGAAACAATTAGGAAATCAACTTGCATCCATTAGGTATGATCATAGATCTGCATTTAAAAATGTAAAATTTGCTGAATATGTTGATGAAAATGGTATAGATCAAAACTTCTCTTCCTCTAGAACTCATCGGCAAAATGGTGTATTTGAAAGAAAGAACGGAACCCTTGAGGATATGGCGAGGACCATGCTTCTCTCTAGCAAATTACCCCACAGCTTCTGGGAAGAGGCTGTAAACACTGCACATTGCATAATCAATACATGCATGACTAGACCAATTGTTGAGAAAACTGCCTATGACTTACGTAAAGAGAGAAACTCAAAAATATCCCACCTTAGGGCATTTGGTTCCAAGTGCTATGTGCACAACAATGGAAAAGACTCCCTAGGTAAGATTGATCGCAGAAGTGATGAGGGACTATTCTAGGGATATTCTTAACATAGCAAAGCATATAAAGTATTTAATAAAAGAACTCTATGTGCAGAAGAAAGTGTGCATGTTGTATTTGATGAAACTAACATTCTTTCTAAGAGATATGAACATGAAGATGAAGCCATTGGCTTGGTAAGAGAATTGACTGAAGCAGCATCAATAGAAGGAACATATGATGGAACAGGTTCTTCTAGTCTTGGAAACCTGATAGGGGGAACTAATCAAGGAGAAAATGAAACAAAATCTTTACAAGAACCTATTCATGAACATGTTCCTCATCAACATAACACAGGAGAATCATCTAGTAGAAACCAGTTTTTGGTGAAATCACACAAGTATCAAAGTTCTCATGCCATTGAGAACATCATTAATGATGTAACATCTGGAGTCAAAACTAAGATCACAATTAAAGAATTTGTGTGCATATGATGCTTTTCTATTTCTTATTGAACATAAAAATGTCGTTGAGGCTTTGCAGGATGCAAACTGGATAAATGCTATGCAGGAGGAACTCAATCAATTTGAAATAAGTCAAGTCTGGCATCTAGTTCCTAGACCCAAGGACAGGTCAGTCATTAGCATCAAATGGGTTTTCAGGAACAAACTTGATGAAGATGGAATTGTTACAAGAAACAAGGCAAGGCTGATGATGCAAGGCTATAGCTAAGAGAAAGGCATTGACTATGATGAGACCTTTGCTCTAGTTGTAAGACTAGAGGCAATCAGACTCCTCATTGACTTTGCAGCACATATGGAATTCACTCTCCATCAGATGGATGTCAAAAGTACCTTCCTAAATGGCTACCTCAAGGAGAAAGTGTTTGTGAAACAATAGCGGAAGGCATTCTACCCGATAAGGCCGATACTTTGGATCCTGCTTGGACAAAACAGAAGATATTGTCAATATCCTCCAGGATTTGAAAGCAAGGAATGTCCTGAGCATGTGTACAAGCTGGAAAAAGCTCTATATGGGCTTTAACAGGACCTAAGATCTTGGTATGAATGACTATCAAAATTCCTACTGGAGCATGGGTACAAAAGAGGTAAAATTGACAGCACTTTGTTCCTAAGGGAAAAAGGTAAAGACCTCCTTGTTGTACAAATATATGTTGATGACGTAATACTTGGGGCCACTACTGATAGGTTGAGTAAGGACTTTGAAATATTAATGGGATGTGAGTATGAAATGAGTATGATGGGTGAACAAAATTTCTTACTAGGCTTGCAGATCAAACAAATTCCAAATGGGACAATGATCCATCAGCAGAAGTATACAAAAGAACTAATAAAAAGGTTAAAATGGAGGACTCCAGATAAATAGATACACCTATTGAAACAACCACAAAATTAGATGTTGATAAACCTGGTTCATCAGTTGATCAAAAGTTGTATAGGGGTATGATTAGTTCAGTTTTGTATCTTACTACCAAGAGACCTGACATTGTTTTCAGTGTAGGAATTTGTGCTCATTTCCATGCAACTCCAAAGGAGTCGCGTTTGACTGCTGTCAAGAGGATACTGAGATGTCTTTGGTATCCCAAAGGTAGTAATTTTGATCTGGTAGGATATGCTGATGTTGATTATGCAGGTTTCTTAAAGGACATGAAGAGTACTTTAGGTATGGCACACTTCCTGGGGTCATGTCTAGTGTCATGGGCTACCAAAAAGAAAAATTTAGTAGCCCTCTCTACTACTGAAGCTGAATAAGTTGTTGTTGCCTCTTGTTGTGCTCAATTGCTATGGATCAAACAACAACTGGTAGACTTTGAAATTGAAGTGGGGTGTATTCTAATATTTTGTGATAACACTAGTGCTATAAGTATGACAAGGAACCATGTTCATCATAAAAGGACCAAGCACACAGATGTTAGACACCATTTCTTAATAGATAACTATGAAAAAAGGTTAATCTCCATAGAATTTTATGCTACTGATAAACAAATAGCTGATATCTTCACTAAAGCACTGAGTATAGAAAACTTTGAAAGCAACAGGTTGGAATTAGGGATGATTAAGATCACCTTAAAGGTCCAGTTCAGAATGCACAATGAAAAAAAATAAAAAATTGGTTAGGAATTCTTAATTCAATGTAAATATCTAGACTAATTCTTACTTAGTCTCACACTTTAATTAGTATACTCATGTGACATGTGTTTATATGAATCTTTAATCTCTTACAAAGTTTTTCTATTCTGACATTTGAGGCATGATCAAGAGAAGTTTTACTTGAAGAACCTGATTCATTAGTATATGCTCATGAGAAAGTTCAGGTATATTTCTATACTTCGTACAATTAGAAAGATAAAATTTCCAATCATGAGCAGAAGTCCTAATTACACTAAACTTTTAGAAATTCTATTCGTTGAGAATTGAACCGATTTCATTATCCTAGGAGTCTAACTAAAACGGGATTTTTTCCTAAAAACTAGTGTCACTCATTTATCTCTAAAGAGATTGGAATTCTAATTTGATTAGACTCCTATTTGAACAATGAAAAATCTGCCGTTACAAGCTTAATCGTGATCCCTCTTTAAATACACTCCACACTTTGTTTCATCACTCATTACCGTCATTCACTTCTCCAATACAATGATATTCCCCTTTTCTTCTCCAAATATTCCTAAAAGATTTCAAGAAATACTCTACCATAATTAATCTTCAAGTGAATCCTACAACTCCCCTACATATTTCCGCTAATACCTTATCATCAACATCTCCAGTTGAAACCCCAAAAGCCAGATTTTGCCGGCAAAAGTTGTTAGCCAGAAAAGCTGTAGCATCTGGCTCTATCAGAAAATCCTTGAATAATAAATTAAAGGCCAGTCAAATGAAAGAGGTTTCAGCTAAAAAATATGACTCAAGATCTGAGTCTGAAAAGTTCATCTTTGCTAGTGAAGGAGAAGAACCCAGGTCTTCTGATAATGACAAGGGTCAAGAAACACTAGGTGAGGTAAACACCTGTTTTGTATTTTCTGATGTAGTATAGAAGAAAGATAGTCGGTTTGTGTTGGTGGGTTCTGTGAAAAATATTGAAGGGGCTGAGTCTAGTAGGAGGAGAAAGAAAAAGAAAGAGGGGGTTCTTGCTATATGTGGTGGTAGAGAAGAAGATGGATTAAAGTAAGGGGGAAACATATCAGGAGAGGTTGCTGAGGGACTTGTTCAAATAAGTAAGCAACAAGAAGAACATGGTTATTCTATGGAGGATCTTTAGCATATACTCTAAAGAAAGTGGGGGCTAGTTATGACCCAAAGAAGCACAAGGCGTCTTCACAAAGGACCCCAGTTGCTTCTAAATCCTCAAAGAAAAGCAAAGTAACATCTCCCTTAACTGCTACTACTTCAGTACCTAAGGGAAGAGCCACAAGGAGCAAAGTAAGGCAAAGTGAGGCAGAACTACAGGAAAGATTAGATAAGAGTAAGAAAAAGAATAAGGAAAAGGGAAAATAAAAAGTAGTGGAAAGCTCTAAAGCTGCTGAACTAGAAGAGGAGGAGATGGAACAGATCCATCAAGAGAGAGGTACAATTGTGGAGGTTCCCACTGACAAACACCAAAGAACCAAGACTCCTACAAAGAATTCTTCAAAATCTGTACCCGTTGAACCTTCTTTGGCTAGAAGAACTAGGTCTGCAGTGAAGGGAAAACAAGTGAAAATTACTGACGAAGAAGATGAAGAGTGGAGTGGAAAAGAATTAGAGGAGGAGTCTGAACATGAGCAAGATCGTTTTGTTATTTTTAGCAGGAGGAAGATATTGAAGGGGAGGTTGCTGAAAGACCTAGAGGAGCCATGCATGCTTAGGTTGTTGGAAGTTTAGCTGCACAGGGTTGGAAGGACATGGTCCTTTAGATGGACGGAACATTAGCCAGAAGAGAGCTGACTGAATTCATGACAAATGGCTCTGTGAAAAATAGGCTAGTAACCAGTGTGCTGAAAAGTGTGAAGGTGAAGTTTGATGCACCTGAATTGGGCAGGATTCTGGACATTCTAAGTGAGGGCTATGATGATTACACCAGTAAAAGGTGGCCTTATCTACATGATCTACCCACTGAATTCCAAATCACCAGGAACTTCTATGATACAAAGGATGCTGAAGAGATGCCTGAAGCAAGATTTGTTCAAAAGAGTGAAATGAAGCCAGAGCATAAAGTGATCTTTGAGTTTGTGAACAAGTGCCTACTGCCTACACATGAGAGGAGGCACACTACAAAATACATGGACGTGGTTCTCATGTAGTGTCTTGTGAGGGGTAAGCAGATTAACTGGCCTGCTTTCATAGTCAACCTGCTGGACAGAGTCATCAATGGTTCCAAGGCTCATGCTACTCCTTATGGATTCATTTTGACAACTATACTGGATAGGCTGAACGTTCCTTTGAATAAATGGGAAATGGTCTCTAGTAAGAAGCACTTTGGAATCAAGACTCTCCATGGCCTCTAGTAAGGAGCACTTTGGAATCAAGACTCTCCATGCTTGTGACTATCTGCTAAGTGTAGCCCCTGTTGAACCTGGTTCATCATTGAAGACTCCAGTGAATAGCAAGCTTAGGGCTTTGGTTCAAGAATGTGGGACCAAAGTTTCTGAGATTGCTAGGCTTCAGGCTCATATGGATAAGTTGGAAGAAGAAAGGAAAGGGATGAAAGTAGAGATAGCAAAAGAAAAGGAAAAGAGTGAAGGGATTCTACAAACAATGCTCAACCTACTTCAATCCCAACCCTCTAGTTCTTCAAAGCCTAGCCCTCTTTGTCCTAATTTCTGAACCAGTTCAGTTATTCCCCAGTGACCCAGATTAGGGATTTTTCTTGTTTTTGCTCATGGTTGGCTGTTTTTGTTCTTTCTTTTTTTGTGGACTGTCTTTTAGAAGCACTACCTTATCACTGACAATTTGCACTTCTCTTGTTTTATGATGATTCTGCTCTTAATACTTATATTTGTCAAGTTGATTTTTGATTAACTAAATCATGCTTTCACGTGCAGTTGCCCCAGTAGCCATGAGTAATGATTAATATTCTGGCATTCACAGGTTTATGAAACTTTTTGATGATGACAAAATGGGGATGATATTGTGTATTGTGCTTAAAAACTATTTTTCTGAACAATGATGTTTATGACCTAATTAAATCTGCCCCTTAATGATAAGTTTTTTATAAATAGAATTCTAATTATGGTGAATGTCTATATTTAGGGATCTAGAGTTTATTACATGGTGGCTAAGTCACCATCTTCCGATAAATAGAGGGTTTTATTCCATTGTAATTTATCCCAAAATTCAATAAGAATTCTCTCTCTCTCTGCAATATTGTTCTTGTTCTTTTATTATTTTATAACACGTTATCAGCATGAGACTCTAACCAATTGAGTAGAAGCTTTGGGATTGAGCATAATGATTGTCAATTATTCCACGAACTTCCTTCATGATTAAATTCTGAATTTAAGGTAAGTATTTTACTTTTCTCTTTTAAATTATTGACATTCTATGATTTGATTAAAAACGATAAATTTTGTTTGAAACTCTAATGGAGTTTGAAAGAAATTATAACCACCCAAAGTGGTAAAGTTTCTATGCCTTGCCATGATTAAATTCATGTATAAT
Source organism: Nicotiana noctiflora (assembly GCA_032618575.1). Taxonomy (NCBI): domain Eukaryota; kingdom Viridiplantae; phylum Streptophyta; class Magnoliopsida; order Solanales; family Solanaceae; genus Nicotiana; species Nicotiana noctiflora. The sequence continues at coordinate 44,690 of JASVEL010013488.1, read as the reverse complement.
TGTGGGCAAAGAATTGAAAACCCGTCCTATTGAATTTGCTCCATTCTCATTTCCTCTAGAGAATGTGATAGCAGTATGTGATAAGTCTGAAAGAAGACAAAATTATTACCGTGAAGGTATTAATAGATGTGGATGTGGCAATAGACGAAATTATAATCGTCATCATTGTGATAATGAGAATAATAAGGATTCTCAAAATAATCCTTCACTCTATGAATGTAATATTTGTCATCGATTTGATGTGAGATTTTATATAGCACATATAGATGATTATGGTCCATTCATAATGGGAATCTGACAGCATTTGATTTATAAAGACATATTCATTCTTGAAAGAATATGAACATGCTATTGGTATTGAATATACCACACTCACCTCTAGAAGACGTTTTAAATGAAATAAGAAAATAATTTCATTATTATGGCATGAATGGTCATTGATCACGTATCCATTATGATTAGCCAAAATATTATGGCAATGGATTATTACATGGCAAAAGTAATAGAAGCAATATATTTTGCCTATAATGATTTTGACCATGGCCATAATGGTATAACTTTCTCTTTAAAAGAGATACTCACCACATGGATGTTGATGAATCTGTGGTAGTACAAAATTAATTGAGAGCTCTGGAAGAGCAAATTATTACTATTTTGGAGAAACACAATTAGTTACCAATAAGGTATTGTGTTGTAGTAAGTCTCAAAGAAACTTATTCAGTTTCCAAATACGTGAAAGCGATTGATTATATTGAGACTATAAATAAATGAAAGATTTAATATATTATATTACTACATCTTGTGGTAGGGTATTATGTGTGTGAAAAGCTACCCACTTTATTCTCCAATTGTACTACATAAACAAAACAATACCACAATAAAGTGGATGTCTATTGATATAAAAATCTATATCATAATAAACTTGGAGTTTATTGATAATTGCACAAGTCATGGTGTAAATTTGAAGTTTATCAATATTGATAATTTATCTAGTTGGCATAATTGGTTTAGCCATGTTAATTCAAGTATGATGTGCAAAAATAAAAGAGAATTTACATGGGTAAAAATTAAAGAACTAGAAAGTTCTTTACGTATTCTCTTACACATTGCTTATTCTCATTAATTAATAGATCAATTAAAATTGGGATTGAATCCCATGAATGCTGAAAATATCAAAGGTGAATATGGGCTCATTCAACCGCCATGTATACCACATAAGATGCATCTATGAGATGGTTACATGCGTGATTATTATTAACCCGCAACATGGTGCTCGCGGGGTAACTTGCTCAATAATTTGATTTAGAGCATAATTTCAAGATTTTCTATTCAAGAAGTTCATCTCGATAAGTTGGTCTATATCACAGGTGGTTTAGCAAAATGATTTATTGAGTGCCTCCACTTAATATCTAAATTATTGCTTATGAGAACAAAGTTATCTATATCAGTTTGATATAGGTTATATACGAAAGTATATCACATTCTCCCCTCACAAGTGGTTCGGGGTCAGGAACCAAATAACTCCATCTTATTATTATTGATGTGCAGTGTATATTTTGATTAACACCATAACACACAATGATGAGTTCTCAAAGTTGAGGAAACTAGTTAGTTTTTCTAACATGAGGGGGAGACATGATAAACAATGAGAAAAAGTTACGAGGAATGAATTATCGTTTCTACATCTAGATACTCAATAAAATAATATGAACTTGTAGTTCATAAAAGGATAATTCATGTGCAATTTATTGCAAAGCATGTCAGATGCACTTGCTGACTCAAAGAAAGTAAATGTATTCTCAATGTTCAACTATAATATGTCATAGAAGGACAAAGTCTACGGTAAGCTTAAAGCGTATAGACAAATCGGTTTCAAATAAATTTCTTGATAAAGAAGACGAGAAAATGATCAAAAAGATCATAATAAATGAAGCGAGTGATCCAGAATATCACATGAAATAACACTCCATAAAATCTCATGAGAGATTCAGGTACCTGAATATATGAATGAAGAGATCACTATGTTATGTCATTCTGAAAATACATTAAAACTGATATAACATATTTGTCGACGTCAACCTTCAAGAAGCTAGTGTACAGGATTGCGATGTGAAGGCTCAATGATGTGAATTGATGCTCTCATCAAGGGGAGTTAATGCGTGTTGCACTCTTTTTCCCTTACAAGGTTTTGTCCCACTGGGTTTTCTTTGCAAGGTTTTTAACGAGACAACAAAAAGGCGTATTATTAGATATGTGTACTCTTTTTCCTTCTCTAGAATTGTTTTTAATTCCCACTGGGTTTTATTTTAGTTAAGGTTTTAATGAGGCACATTATTTGTTGATTAGACATTCAAGGGGGAGTGTTATAAATAGAATTCTATTTATGGTGAATGTCTATATTTAGAGAGATTCTATAGTTTATTACTTGGTAGCTAAGTCACCATCTTCCTATAATAGAGGGTTTTATTCCATTGTAATACATCCCAAAATTCAATAAGAATTCTCTCTCTCTCTGCAATATTGTTCTTGTTCTTTTATTATTTTATAACAAAGTTAAAATTTTCAAGTGATGGTATTTTAGCTGAGTTCCACAGGTTTTCTGATCAGTAAAAGCACAGAGTTTGTCATTATCAAAAAGGGGGAATTTGTTGGCCCAAGATCAGTTGAAGTTTTGAACAATGACAAATAAACTCAGTGAAGGACCAGGTCCATCTTAGGAGACATGGTTGTTATGGCCCATGTACATGAGATGCACGGGAAGAAGATAAGTCCTTAGGGATCAAGCAGCAATATCTTCTGAGTATCTTCTGAATTGATCGAAAATATTGCATATGACATAAGGAGAAGATGTCTCCTTATAAGAAGAGAACACATCTGTATAAGGGTTGGAGTTTGGATTGGTCCAGGACTCAAACTCAATGGAGGATCAGAAACTGAGTCACAATCCAACTCTAATTACTAATCTAATAAATAACTAAGTTGTTCTCTTTTACAGGTATGCACATATGCCAAAGTTAAGAAAAATTGAGAGCAAAAGAGCAAGGCTATTTTGCAAGCAATTTATGTGAGATTGAGTGTGCATGCCTGCAGCTACTTGAACAAGATAGAAGAACCAGTTCCATTGTGTTTATTCTTATTCTAGTTCAATTGTAGTGGGTGATTTAAAACTTGTACCTTTTCAGCTTTCCTAGAAACAATTGTATTACGTACTTTAAGTATTCAAGTTAGAGTTAACTTGAAAGTGTCGCAACAGTTGAGGATGTGTGCCACACTGGGATTAAAGTTAATCCATAGGTTTACAAGAAGTTTGTAAATGCTATTTTTGGCTCTTTGAGTTTAGTGGATGTTTGGGAATATCCTACGGAGTAGTAGGTCATGATTCTTTTTTACCTTTTGAGTCAGGTGTTTTTCACTTAAAAATCTCAGTGTTCTTTATTTCTGTATTTTAATTCTGCAAACATTAGTAGTTAGAACACCTAGAAGAACTAGGTTCTTCTAAATTGAAAATTGGGTACCACACAAATCACCCCCTCTTGTGTGGTACTGACATTTTGAACATCATAAGGCCAGTGATATCAGGTCGACCCCAGTCAAACCCGGTATGACAACTCGATAAACGAAAGGGTTTATACCAAATCTACGCAATACGACAAATAAATGAAGAAATAAAGGAAAGAAGGTTATATTATAAAAAAAATCACATTTACATTCGGAAGCTCGGGCGGGTCGTAATATACAGTACAAACAAAAAATGTACATATACATATGGTCATGATTGCCTATAATCCCCCGAAGGGTAGACATAACTATACCAAGGTTCGGAATCAAGATGATTGATTTCATTGAAAGCAACCCCGCCCCATCGTGAGAGTTGGAATCGTAACTGCACATCTCACGGGCAACACGAGCCTCATCCCTTCATCTCTGGACTTCTTCCTCGGTAGCCCGGCCCGCATCATGAAGCTAGTTGTACACATCGACTTCCTGCACTTCTTTAACATCCTCTTAAAGATGACAGTCCGCTTCCGTTCACGGTGTACACTCTCCACCTCCAGTACGAGGGTCTGTAAGGAATAATAAGTAAGAAAGCACCCCCCAAACCTACCCAACAATAACACGAAAAGGAAGGGAATAAAATGTACCTGTAAATCCATGTCCGACATTCTACAAGATAGCTCCATGTCAACCACCGTACTGAGCATCCTGCTTTCAGGGGTGGCACACAGTAGAGTAAAGGCCGAAGCGGCCTGCTCACTATTCGATAGAAGGTTGAATGTCGCCGGGATTGTAATGTGATGGTCAGAGCCATCCATCACCGTTTCAACATAGGTTAGACCGCTCACGAACTCGTCGACATCATCCTGAGTGAAGCCACAGTCCGACCCTTCTGCCACACCACTAGGCCCCCAGTGATAATAGGTGAATTTGAATATATTTATGTCATAAATAATCATACTTTATTTTTGTTTTGATATTATTTATGATGACAAAATGCTTTTATTAGTGTTTTTAGTGTGTTATAGGTACACAGGAGTTAATGAATGCTAAAAGAGCGGTTTTGGAGTCAAAAGAAGGTGAAAAGGGCCAATTGTGGAACAAGTCAAGAAACTGTGCTGAAATAGCCGGAAGAATCCGAGGCACTGTTTAACCGTTGTTCCACTGTGACCGGGCCAGAACCGTAGTAGAACAGGCCTACGGATGTTTTCAAGATTCAGAAGACTTTGGTGCCTTTCATTCCCACGCGTTACCCCTGTGTTGATTGTTTCTCATTAACCAAATATTTTACTAACCATGAATGATTTCACATTAAACAAATAAAACCATACGAGTGATTCATTAACAAGTTTATAGTTTTTACAACGCCCGACATAACATAATGTATACATAAGACTGGAGTCCCACAGTTTACATGTCTACAGAGCCTCTAGGATACAAAAAAGGGAATACAATACTTGCCGGTAACAAGGCTCCGCTATACCTTACAAAACCAAAATGAAATCTAAACAAAAGTGGCATAAACCACACAGGGCCCCAAGGAAGAAAGGGGCTCACCAAAACGGGCAGTGGAAGGAGAAGGATACTACTGCCGATGAGCTGAAGTGCCTGCTACCGATCCACCTACAATCATAACACGAATGTAGCGTCCCCGGCAAAAGGGACATCAGTACACTTGAATTGTATTGGCATGTATGGACAAACTTTGTCCCAAGTAAACTCAAGCCATTGAATTACATCAACAATTAATTAAGCCAGCCAACCATGTTTCCACATTTTCCTCATTTCAAATAATTCTCAACACAAAGCACTTTCTACGATCAACCAATTTAACAATAACTAATCAATCACGTAAAACACAAGTAGTCAAACAAAGGGGCAATCAATGCCCCACAGGTTGCAAACTCTCCTACTGTCACCTTTCACAATTTCACATTATTGATTTTTATATCAATTTTCAATAGCGATTTCGATCGCTTTCCATCCTTATTACCCCTGACCACCCTTATTACCTCGGCCACCCTTATCACCCCAACCCACACCTTATTTCTTCATGTTGCGGCGCGCAACCCGATCCCACCATACAGCTTTAAAACACAACAAGTACAAACAGCAGATAAGGCATTTCACACAATTTCAACAAGTTCAAATAAGCAACTTACAGGTTGGTTCATGTTCACAATTACTTCTCAAGCCAATATCACAATCAAGTTACAAATGTTCCAAAAATCAAGAGTATTTATACCGTATTGTTCAATGACTTACCAATCCTCAAGTGTTTCGTTTCTTTTCCACAAAGTACCATATATGCCATTATAGCCATTATTCACAATTCTTTTACCAAATTAAACTCTCATTTTACATCCCTCATAGCTCAACAACAAACATTGAATATCGAACAACAACATCAAGAATTTTACACAATTTGTCAATTTAACACGAACCAAACAAACTTCACACATATAGGCGATTTCACAAGAATCAAAATTAGCCATACATACCTGGTGATGAGTTTTCTTCCTACTTTATGCTTACCCAAGATATCCTACTCTTGCCAACCTTGTTCTTGAAGACTCTTACTTCTACTCACTTCTTTTTACTAGAAATCAAGTTCAATAACCATGCATGAGTGTAAAAATTCTATTTTCAAAAGCTATTATATGCAAACCTCTCTTTACCCAATTTAAAACTGAAAATTAGAGAATATAGCTAGGGTTTTTACCTTGAAAAGATTGGGGAAGTTGAATCCTTCCCCTAGGATCCCTTGGAATTAAGTGGTTGGAACAATCTTTGAAGATGAAGAACTTCTCTCTCTAAAACCCCTCTATTCTCTCTCTAATTTTGGTAAGATGATATGAGAAAATGAGGGTGAAAGGCGTTATATTAAAGAAGAGATCGGGTCAAAATGTTACAAAAATCTGGGCCGGGGCGAATCTGCGGTGCACTTTGCGACCGCAGAATCAACATGCGGTCCGCATAGTGACTGCAGAATGGCCTCAAAAATTACTCAAGGTCTGTTACAGAATGCGACCAATATGCGGTCCGCATTCTTGATCTGCGGTCGCAAAGTGCACCGCAGATTCATTATGCGATCGCATTTTCAACATGATTTTGGGAAACTTTCTGGTAAGCTTTGCGGCAAGAATGCGGTCCGCATAGCAGATCTGCGGTCGCATTCTTGACCGCAAAATTGACACTTTTCTGGAAAAATGATTCTCTACATTTTTTAAACTTAAATCACTACCAAGGGTCCGAACCGCGGCGAGCTTAATTCTACGCATTCCTAACACATTATTCGGACCATGACACTATAGCTACTAGGTTTTATGCACAAATATTTTACGGGGCCTTACAAACAGGCCTGCGGATTTTTTGAAGATTTAGAAGACTTGATCCACCGCAGTCAAACCGCGATGGAAGGCGGAATTTTTAAGGACTAAAGTATAAAAACGAAAGTTGTAAAACCTAAACCCTATTTATATTGTTAGGATTCGCCCAAAGGAAGCAAGTTTTGTACTATTGACTACGTTTGCAAGCAAACTAGTAAGAGAGAACTCTCTCAACATCTTTCTTTCTTTTACTTTGAATTCTTGATTATGAAATCAATTATATCTTTTATTTTCTTGATTATGAGTAGCTAAATCTTTATCTAAGGTTTTGATAGAACCTATTGATTGATGAACTTCTGGATTATGTGAATACAAATTGTTAGCTAAATTTCTATTTGTTCAACATCGTTCTTGTTGTAGTTAATTGATAGGATGCTCAATTAGCTGTGCCTATTTAGTGTGCATAACATGGAAAAGATTGCATATTTAGGTTATTGTTGAACAACACCACACCTAGATTACTGGAGGAATCTATAATTGTAGGCGTAAAGGTGGAGTTAGGAATAACGGAACCTTGGGTGCAGTCCAAAGTGAACTGTGCAAATTAAAGCTAGCTAGGGTAGCTCGGAAGAGTGCAATAGTAAATTATTGTAATTGCTCGGAAGAGAATTACAGTAGAAATAGAGTTCATAATTGATAGAAAAAAATTGACAATTTGTATGAGCATAAACAGAAGGGATTCCATCAATAGGGGAAATCAATAACTTAGTCTTTCTCATTATTCTTTACATCACATTCAAGAATTTTCTTCAAGTCTTTAGTTTCTTGCAAAAAGTTGTTAGTAGAAACCATTCACAAATATATTCAAAAGTTTGGGAAGCTGATTTAGAAGTATTGTTGGATTTTGGAAGTGCAATTGATAGGTTAATTCTCTGTGGTATTCGAGTTCAGAATTAATAAACCGGATTATATTGACAGAGACCGCATAGATCAAAAATAATTTCATTCGAGCTAACAAAATGGGATCCGATCTCGCTCGGGTGAACTAGTTTCGACCTTATTTGAATTCCCAATTAAAAATTAGGGACTCTTCAAGGGGATATTCGAAGATCTTTTTAAAAAGAAAATTAGAAGAGAAGGAAAGTCAAAAGATATGTAACCAAAGGTATAACGACTGTTTTATTTAGAAGATGTATATGCACAATAGATGCCCCTTACAAAAGGCCTAAAGCGGACTCTCAAGAGAAAGATGAAAACAAAATAACAACAAAAGAATAAAAACAAAAAAAAAATAAGTACAAACAACCTCAGCACCCTCTCCGGCCTCCGGTGTCGCAGGGTCATAACCGCATGCAAGACGAGCCTTGTGTGCCTTTGCCCGAGCATCTTCAAAGCGGCCTCAGGAACGCTCCCCTCTTCCCACAAGACCTTATATATATATATATATATATATATATATATATATATATATATATATATATATATATATATATATATATATATATATATATATGTATATCTTGTTGGGCCTCGGCATGAAACCATAGCTCGTACAAGCAACATGGAACAACAACATGGGCTGATTCTTGAGGGTGGGCCTGGGCCAACCACTGAGCCTTCACAGCCTTGAGAGCCATAACTCGATCTCCCAGGCTTGAAGCATCCTGATCAAGTTCACTGATCCGCTCCTCGAGTCGTGCCTCCCCAGTGCGGCTGTCGCCTTCTCGGCTTCTCGCTAAGACCCGAGGACGGGGATACTATCTTCCAGTGTTGTCGTCCTCGCCAAAGCCGCCACTCGAGGCCCTTCGGCTTTCTCCAACTTGGCCATATTCTTTTCTAGCTCAACCATTTTCTCCATCCATTCTGCCCTCAGATTGGCGACTCTGGTAGCGTTTTGCTCAAGCTCAGCCCAGAAAGACAACATATTCGCCTTAAGATCCTCGCACTCTGATGCAACCCATTTGCCCACCTCGAGCTCCTCGTCTTTCACACCGAATAACCCCTCGTGTTCGTTGCATCTGTGGATAGACCGCATCAATTCCTCTCCAGTTTTCTCAAATACCTCCCTAATGGATTGAGTATTACCTCCCGCCCAACGTGTAAATGCATCTCACGGCACATGTTGCGATACTGGTGTTACTTCACGACCATTTTCAAAAAGATTTCGGCACTCATCTAAGCTCTACGAGCACTTTTGATCTCTATCATGTAAGTCTAAAAAAAAGAGGGGAGGAATCAGCGAAAGCAAAATGGAACAAAACAAAGAAAATGGCGAAAGGAAACTCACCCTCAAGGCCATCCCGACCCCACCACGTGACAAAGCAGAATCATTGATCTCCCAAAGAGACTTACTTTTAGCGGTGGACCACAGAAGGTCAAATTGAGGCACCAACCTCACCGTATCCTCCAACATGTTAAAATTCGATGGAATCTCCAGCACACGAGAAGGACCTTCCTGTAAGGCCCCGTAAAATTTTTGTGCTTAAAACCTAGTAGCTGTAGTGATTTAAGTTTCAAAAATTTAAAGAATCAATTTTTCCAAAAAGTGTCGATTCTGCGGTCAGGAATGCGACTGCAGATCTGCTATGTGGACCGCATTCCTACCGCAGAGCTTAATAGAATATTTTCAAAAATGGTGTTGAAAATGTGATCGATATACGATCGTAGAATGGATTCTGCGGACCGCAGGTCTACCGCATAATTTTTCGAAGATTTTTTAGTTTCAAATCTGCGATGCATTCTGCGACCGCAGATCAAGAATGCGGACCGCATTTTGGTCGCATTCCGTAACAGAACCTGTGAAAATTTTGAGGCAATTATGCGGACCGCATGTTGATTCTGCAATCGTAGATGCGACCGCAGAATTGACTCGGCCCAGATTTTTGTAAATTTTTTACTCGACCCTTTCTTTAATAAAACACCTTTCTCCTTCATTTTATTATATCTTCTTACCAAAACTAGAGAGAGAAGAGAGGGGTTTTAGAGAGAGAAGTCTATCATCGTCAAGAATTGTTCCAAACATTTAGTCCAAAGGATCCTAGGGCCAAGATTCAACTTCCCCAATCTTTACAAGGTAAAAACCCTAACTATTTTCTCTGATTTTCAGTTTTAAATGGATAAAGAAAGGTTTGCATATAATAGCCTTTGAAGATAGAATTTAACACTCATGCATGATTATTGAACTTGCTTTTTAGTAAAAAGGAAGTGAATAGACATAAGAGTCTGCAAAACAAGGTCGGCAAAGATAGGATAACTTGGGTAAGCCTAAAGTAGGAGGTTAAAGGAAGAAAACACGACACCGGGTATGTATGGCTAATTTTGATTCTTGTAAAATTGCCCATATGTGTGCAATTTGTTTAGTATATGTTAATTTGAGAGATTGTATGAAATTCTTTGATTTTGTTGTTGGGTATTCAATTGATATTGAATACGTGTAGTGTAGTATGAAATATGAATTGAAAGATAAAAAGGGAACCGAAATTGGTAAAGAATTGAGGACAATCGTTGTGATGGTATACATGGTTTATTGTGAAAGGATTGAAACACTTGAATTGTGGTAAATTATTGAACATACTTGTATGGGTACTCTCGAATATGGGAATATTGTAACTTGGTTGTGATATCAGTTTGAAATGTATTTGAGAACATGAACAAATTTATAAGTTGCTTAGTTGAACTTGTTGTGATTTTGTGTAGTGCCTTGTTTGCTGTTTGTGATTGTTGTGTTTGAAACTGTACGGTGGGATCGGGTTGCGCGCCGCAACATGAAGTAATAAGGTGTAGGTTGAGGTGATAAGGGTGGCCGAGGTAATAAGGGTGGACGGGGTAATATGGATGGAAAGCGATCGAAAACGCTAATGAAATTTATATAAAATCATTGATATGGAAATTTGTGAAAGGAGACAGCAGGAGAGTTTGCAACCTGTAGGGCACTGATTGCCCCTTTGTTTGACTACTTGTGTTTTACGTGATTAATTGGTTGTTGCTCTACTTGTTGATCTTTAAACGTGCTTTGTGTTGAGAATTATCTGAAATGAGGAAAAATATGGAAAACATGGTTGGCTGGCTTAATTGATTCTTGATGTAATTTATTGGCTGTCTTATCATCGTGATTACTTGTTTAATGGCTTGAGTTTACTTGGGACAAAGTTTTCCCATACATACCAGTACAATTCCAGTGTACTGACGTCCCTTTTTCCGGGGACGCGACATTCGTGTTATGATTGTAGGTGGATTAGTAGCACGCACTTCAGCTCGTCGGCAGTAGTATTCTTCATCTTAGTTCATTCGTGTTATGATTGAAGTTGAACAGCTGAAAGAAAAAGTCAGGCAAATGCTAGTTGAAACACCTAATAATAGTACACAAAAACTTGAATTGATTGATACATTTCAACCATTGGAAGTGGCATATCATTTCAAAAATGAGATTAAAACATCCATTCAGAATATCTTTAATGCCTCCCAACAAAGTGAAAAATGAAAATGAAGATGACAACCTTTACGTTATTGCTCTTCGTTTTCGACTACTGAGACAACAAAGGCATTATCTCCTCTCCTGTTATAACTAGTTTAATATTTATCATATATTAATTAATTACCATGATTTTAAATCAGATGTGTTCAAGAAATTCATTAACAAAGATGGAAAGTTCAAGCAAACACTTGTCAAAGATGAACAAGGATTATTAAGTTTGTATGAAGCAGCACACTTAAGAGTACATGGGGAAGAAATTCTTGAACAAGCTCTGAGTTTTGCACTCACTAATTTGGAGTCAATGGGCCCTAAATTGAGTAACTCATCACTTAAGGCCCAAGTTAGTGAGGCCTTAAGTCAGCCCAGACGACAGCAAGAAAGTACATATCTATTTATGAGAGCATCGAATCTCATAATAACTTGAATTTGCTTTTGAAATTTGCAAAATTGGATTTTAACATTGTGCAAAAGGTGCACCAAAGAGAGCTTGGCGAGCTTACAAGGTAAATACAATATTATTATATCCTCTTCATTCACAGGGTTGAATTTGGGCGGGTCAAGATGGGTTAGCAATAAATGGGTCATTACCCAATCCAGCCCAAAGTGAATTTGGGTTAAGATGGGCTGGGTCAAGATGGGCTAAACAATGGGTCATAACCCAACCCGCCCAACATGACCCATATTTTAAAATCATGCTCATCTTACATAAAAAAAATTTTAAGGGGGGGGGGGGGGGGGGGGGGGGGGGGGTAGGGGTAGGAGGTGTAGAAAAATAAAATAATAAAAAATTAAAAATACAACAAAAAAATAATTTTTTAAGGTATTTTGCGTGGCGGGTAGGGGTAGGGGTAGGGGCTGGGGGTAGGGAGTATGGTAGGGTGGTAGAAAAATTGAAAAATAAAAAATAGAAATTTAAATATAAAATAAAAAGTAAATTTTTTTAGGGGTTTGGCACCGAGGGGTAAGGTGTGTGTGTCGGGGGTATTGGTAGGGTGGCAGAAAAATTGGAAAACAAAAAATAGCAATTTAAAAATAAAAATAAAAACTAAATTTTTTTAGGGGGTTTGCGCCCAGCGGGGGAGGGGGGAGGGTAGGTAGGGGGTATGGTGGGGTGGGGTGGCAGAAAAGAAAAACTGGAAAAAAAAATAGAAATCTAAAAATAAAAAGTAAAATTTTTTAAGGGGTTTGCACCTCCCAAATTAGGAGGATCTATAGTGTTTCCACACTTCCTCTCCACGGTGACTCGAACCCAGGACCTAACGGTCGTAGGTTGGGGGTAGGGGTATTAGGGGATGGTAGGGGTAGGGTGAGTGATGTAGAAAATAAACTAATTGAAAATTAAAAATACAACAAAAAAATTGAATCTTTTATAGGGGTTTTGCGCGAGGTGGGGGTGCAGGGGGTGGGGTGGGGTAGGTGAGTAAGTGGCGTAGAAAAATAAAAGAACAGAAAATTAAAAATAAAAAAAAAATTGGAGCAACAAAGTAAATTTCTAGATAAGTTAGGTTGAGATACTTTGTTTGGGGTGAGTTTCATGGGTTGTATTTGGGCTGTTAAATGGGTCAGAATGGGCTATAAAAAATAATGTGTTAACTTGGGCTCAACCCAAATTGATCCATGAGCTAAAATGGTTGTAGCTCAACCCATTAATCTCTGGGCTAGTTGGGCGGATTGGATGGGTTTGGGCTCGAATTGCCACCCCTATATGGAATATACTAGTAACAAATGGACGGGTTGAATCAGTCATAATAGGTCAAATTAATAATAACAAAAATACATATTTTTAGCCGTTCATAAAAAGAATAACTGACAATTATATATTTTTTGTAACTTTAATTAATAAAATGAACATATTTTATATAAATTTTGGGCTAGCGAATATAATTAGTACGGCCGACCAGCCAATTTTGTATTTTGCCTAAATGATAAATATGCCATGATCCAAAGTTTTCTTGGGCCCAAAACGGGTCAAACAAATGGTCATAGCTTAACAACCTCACCCCCCCCCCCCCCCCCCCCAAAAAAAAAACAAACAAATCCAAACCGATCTCATCCTTTCTATTTCTTTATTTTGAAAAAAAAAACGTAAAAGCTAATGTATTTTTCTGGAAGTAGTAGCTTAAGTTGATCTTCCAAATTTACATCACTCTCAATCATCAAACTTGATTTTATATGTTTGATTTGCGTTATATTTTGACCTGTTGATTAACGCTATCTTACCCATTTTGACTCAATAATTTAATGGGTCATTTTGAGTTCAACTCATTGAATCAAGTCAACAAATGAGTTATGACCAAGTCGTTTAACTGTGGAGGGTTGCTAAAAAATAGATTCAATATATCACCTCTGGCTAGTATGCATATACTTCGAATAATGCAATAGAAATGTAATTAATTAACTAATAATTTTGTATTATAGGTGGTGGAAAGATCTGAATTTTGCAGAGCAATTTCCATATGCAAGAGACAGATTGGCGGAGTGTCACTTTTATACAATAGAAATTTACTTTGAGCCTCAATATAGTCGTGCAAGAGAAATGATGACAAAAGTACTAACAATATACACCGTTATTGATGACACTTATGACGCTTATGCAACTTATGATGAACTTGTGCCTTTTACGGATGCAATCGATAGATGCGGGTAAGATTTTACTATTTAAACATAATCGGTCTTTTAATTCTCTCATTGACAAGTAAGAAAAAATTATGTATCAGCTAAGTACGTGTTACACTTATGATGCTTGTGACTTTGGTTCAAATCCTTAACGTTAAAGGTGTTAAACGGGTGGTCCGGACCGGGCCGGGTCCATTTTTTTTTGAACCCGTACGAGTTTGAAATCGGGCCGGTTCCGGGCCCCCTCTTAACGGGTTTAACGGGTTGGGTTATTTTCGGGTAAAAATTGAACCGTACGGGTTACGGTTGAACGGGCCGGGCCGAGTTTAATATATTTTTAATTTTTTTTTTTGTAATTTCGTATAACTATTATAATTTATTTTAATACATTGTATTAATTTAAACAATACAAAGTAAATGAGAAAAACTTGCACTTATAAAGTTTCAATTTAAGACTTTAAGTTTGAATTTCAAAATTAAAGTTTCAATTTAAGACTTTAAGTTTGAAACTTTAAATTTCAAAACTAAAGTTTCAATTTAAAATTTTAAGTTTGAATTTCAAAATTAAAGTTTCAATTTAAGAATTTAAGACTTTAAGTTTGAATTTCAAAATTAAAGTTTCAATTTAAGACTTTAAGTTTGAATTTCAAAATTAAAACTATTAAAGTTTGAATTTAAGATTTTAAGTTTGAATTTCAAATTTCAAAATTAAAGTTTGAATTTCAAAAGTAAAACTATTGTAAGTTATATTAAGAATTTGTATTAATTTAAAATTTTAAATTAAAGAATAGAAGAAAGATGAGAAAAATTGCACTTACTGCAATTTGCAAGCGCTTCTTTTATTTCATATTGCGTAATTCAAATTTGAAACTTACAAATTAAAATGTTTACATATCTAACAAATAACAATAAGTAAATTCAAATATTTTGCATTGCCCTACTAAGTTCCTCATAATCAATATGAACTGAGTGGCCTTCTTCTGGAGTGTTTAATTCGGATGGGTTACCATTTGTTAATATATCTCCAAGTTCCTCGTCTTCTGGGCTATCAACATCTTCACGTACTTGATTTCTTCTTTCCGATCTAATCCAATCTCTCATACATACTAAAACTTCCAAAGCATAGTGTAACGACCCGACCGGTCGTTTTAGAAAATTACGCCCCTATCCCTAATTTAACTGTTCCCCTAAGTTCATTTCTGCCTATTGTGGGTTGCCGGGAGAGTCGGTTTCGAAAATTTGAGCATTTTGGGACACTTAGTCCCTAAATAAGAGCTTTGAAACTAGAAAACGGTCCGTAGCCGGAACAATGTTAAGACGATCTCGGAACGGAAATCCGATGGTTCCATTAGCTCCGTTAGGTGATTTCGGGGTTAGGAGGCGCGTTCGGAATGTATTTTGGAGGTCCGTAGCTCAATTAGGCTTGAAATGCCGAAGGTTGAAATTTTGGCGAATCCGATCGATAGGTGAGATTTTGATCCGGGGTCGGAATGGAATTCCGACAATTTCTGTAGCTTCGTTATGTGATTTTGGATATGTCCGCAAATTTTCAGGTCATTCGGACGTCGTTTGGGCGGGTTTTTGATCGAATGTGCAATTCGGAAAGTTTTAAGAAATTTAGGCTTGAATTCGATGCGAATTATGGGTTTTGATGTTGTTAGACGTGTTTTGAGGATTGGAGCAAGTTCGAATGAGGTATTAAGATGTGTTGGTATGTTTGGATGAGGTCCCGGGGCCTCGGGGTGTTTTCGGATGGTTAAACGGGATAAAATTGTGGAAAATTGCAGGTTGGGATCCTGCTTCTGTTGTTTCCGCTCCTGCGGAATTTTGGACGCAGGAGCGTGTCCGCAGAAGCGGACGAGATGCGCAGGAGCGGGTGGTTACGCAGAAGCGGAAGCCTTTCCGCTGAAGCGGGGTCGCTGGTGCGAGCCAGTGATCGCAGAAGCGGACGAGAGAAATTGGGCATGGTCCGCAGAAGCGGACATTTTTCCGTTTGGGCGAGACCGCAGAAGCGGTCAGTGATGCGCAGAGGCGGATGTTGTCCGCAGAAGCGGAAGCTTCTTCGCAGAAGCGGGTCCGCTTAAGCGGCCCTTTGTTCGCAGAAGCGGAAATGGCCGGCTAGGCCTGGAACCGCTGAAGCGACCCTTTGGTCGCGGATACGGGAGCGTAGAAGCGGAAAATGTCCCGCAGAAGCGAAAATCGCTGTAAGTAAGTGTATCAGAAGTTAGAAAATTTCAGAAACATTTTAACATTTGGGGGTCTCGGCTTAAGGGCGATTTTGGGCGATTTTGAGGAGGAAATCAAGGGAAAAACATCAGGTAATCATCTATGAACTCATATTATGATTAGTATTGATAATATCATGCAATTATATCATGAAAATGGAGGAATTTGGGGTAATTATGGAGGGTTTAGCCCTAGTCTTGGACTTTAGAAAATCAAGGTTTTGAATGGGCAAATGGAGTCCGATTTTGGAAAAATTGATATGCTTAGACTCGTATTGAAATGAGGGTTCCGAATATGTGACTTTCGTGATTTTTCGATAAGCGTACCGAAAGTCGGGTTTTGGCAACTTGTGGGTTTTGGTGAATTTTGAGTTAATTTGATTGGGTAATGCCCAATTGGCCTATTTTGACGTGATTCTATTGATTTTATCAGATTCTACACTTGTGGAGGCCGACATTCGTGGCAAGAGGGTTATTGCTTAGCGGTTTTGTACCGGAATTGAGGTAAGTGGCTTGTCTAACCTCGTGTGGGGGAATTTTCACCCCTAGGATATTATGTGATAGTTGAAATGCCTTGTACGCGAGGTGACGGGCGTGTACATGCGCTGGTTGATGAACACGTATTTTATTCAGAAATGTTCGATTAGCGATATCCCTGTCTTTGGTTGTTAATTTGATATTTTACCCGGTAGTGGTTAGAAGAGCATGATTAGGTAGCACTTAACTGTTTGGTTGCCTAACTGCCTTGTTTGAATTCCTTGTTAATTATTGGCACTATTTTTCGGTGAAGTTATAGTTGAGCATAATTATTTCTCTCTGTGGATTTCCTTAATTGGCTGTGTTTGTGGACTGCGGGTTCGATTCCCGGAGACCCAGGGCTGTGGGTTCGTTCATCGGCGAAGTTATCGTTAAGCATATTATACTTCTCTCCGTGTATTCCTTTACTTGCTGTGGTTATGGACTACGGGTTCGATTCCCGAGATCCTGAGATTATTGAAATATGGACTACGGGTTCGATTCCCGAGATCCTGAGATTATTGAAATGTGGACTACGGGTTCGATTCCCGAGATCCTGAGATTATTGAAATGTGGACTACGGGTTTGATTCCCGAGATCCTGACTTATTGGTAGGGACTGCGGGTTCGATTCCCGGAGATCCTGAGTTATTGAGATATTATTGAGACATGGGCCGCGGGTTCGATTCCCGGAGACCCAGAGGTACCGAGAATGGGACTGTGGGTTAAATTCCCACAGATCCTGGATTTGTTTATCTGAGTTGGTTATTTGTTGTTAGCTTAATTGTAGACAGTTGCAATAATCATCATAATGTTGTTATTTCGGAAATTATTATCATTTAAACTGTTTATTTTGTTATCATCATTATATTATTGTTTTCTCAGTAGGGCCCTGACCTACCTCGTCACTACTCCATCGAGGTTAGGCTTGGCACTTACCGAGTACCGCCGTGGTGTACTCATGCTACTCTTCTGCACACTTTTGTTGTGCAGATCCAGGTACATCAGAGCAGGCTCGTACTAGGTGATTCTGCAGTTTTCTGGGAGACTTCGAGGTATGATCTGCTACGTCCGCGGATCCGGAGGCTTCCTTCTATTCTAGTATTACTAGTTGACATTTTTCTTCATTTCGTTGTTAGATACTCTTTCACATAGAGCCACAGTTGTATTTCCCTTTTAGTCTGTGTTATCGTGGGGTTCCGGATCTTGGTAGTGTTTATTTATTGTGTGACGGATGTATGTGCCAAGTGGCACGGATTACATATCTTTATGTTATTTTCCGTTGTTTCTTATTTAAGTAATTAAAACTTATAGATTTCACAATGTGTTAGGCTTACCTAGTCGTGGGGACTGGGTGCCATCACGACAGGTTCACAATTGGTGAACTAGGGTCGTGACAAGTTGGTATCAGAGCTCTAGGTTCATAGGAGTCACGGGACACAGACCGGTTACTTAGAGTCTCGCTGATCGATACGGAGACGTCTGTATTTATCTACGAGGGGCTATGTAACTGTTTAGGAAACTCTTCATTTCTTTTGGATTCCTTGTCGTGCGACATTTTTGTCACCAAATCTAAACTATTTCTTTCTATTCTTTCACAGATGGTGAGGACACGTGCTACTCGCGATGATCTGGCACCTGCGCCCCCTGTTGCTACCGTCAGAGGCCGGGGTCGAGGTAGAGGACGAGGACGCGCCCGAGGTGCAGCCACGACACCCGCGCGCGCTGCCGCTGAGGTACCACAGGTAGACCAGGTTGGAGCGCAGGCACCTGGTACACCGACTACAGCTGCTACTACTCCAGCACTACAGGAGACCCTGGCCCAGTTCATGAGTATGTATACCACTTTAGCTCAGGCAGGACTGCTTCCTCTCGTCACAACTACATCTCAGGCCATGGGAGGGGCCCAGACTCCCGCCGCCGTTACACCGGAGCAGTGTGTGCCAGTGGGACAGGTTCCAGATGTTTTGGTTATGCCTCCTCCCGCCCCAGCACAACCAGGAGATGGACCAGCTGCTTCTGAGGACGAGCAGCGTAGATTGGAGAGGTTCAAGAAATATGACCCTCCAGTGTTTAGTGGTTTGGCTTCAGATGATGCATTGGGTTTTCTAGAGGAGTGTCATCGTATTCTTCGTACTATGGGGATTGTGGAGACCGGCGGGGTTTCCTTCACTGCTTTTCAGTTTCGTGGGGCCGCTTATGATTGGTGGCGCACGTATGAGTTGGATAGTCCAGAGGAGTCTGCTTCATTGACTTGGACGCAGTTTTCAGATCTATTTTTGAGGGAGTTTGTTCCACGGAGCCTTAGGGATTCTTGGCGCTCGGAGTTTGAGCGGTTGCGACAGGGCTCCATGTCAGTATCGGAGTATGCCATTAGTTTCACCTGTCTGGCCAGGCATGCACCGGCCTTGGTAGCCACGGTTCGGGAGAGAGTGCGGAGATTTATTGAGGGCCTGATTCCGCCTATCCGATCCAGCATGGCCAGAGAGTTGGAGACAGATATATCTTATCAACAGGCGGTGAGCATCGCCAGGAGGATCGAGAGTATGCTCCCAGAGAGCGGGGAGATAGAGAGGCCAAGAGGTCTCGTGAGTCGGGCCATTTCTCCGGTGCCCGCACTTCAGCAGCCGGTCGTTTTGGCAGGGGTTATTCCGGTCGACCAGTTCACTCGGCATTGCCTGCAGCAGGTAGTACTCCAGGTCTTCCAGCACCTCAGGAGCCTTATTATGCTCCCCCGGTTTCCAGTGCACCTCCCGCGCGGGGTCCTTCCAGGTCAGGCTAGCGGGGGCGAGGCCGGTCAGAGCCACAGTCACCGTGTCCTCCCCGAGCTTGCTTTGGGTGCGGGGATACTCGCCATCCGGTGAGGGAGTGCCCCAGGCGTAGGAGGGGGCACCTCACCGCCTTCGCAGCATCGGGCCGTGGCTCTCGTGGTCGGCGAGCTATCATTCCGGCTCCAGGCCGCTATTCCACCTGCCCGGCGCCGCGGGCGGGGGTCGTGGTTCTAGAGGTCGCCCTCGAGAGGGGGACAGGGACCGATTCTATGCTATTCCCGATCGCGCCGCGGCTGTTGCATCTGATTCTGTTATCACAGGTATTATTCCGGTTAGTCACAGGGAGGCATCGGTTCTATTCGACCCCGGTTCCACTTTTTCATATGTGTCTTCTTACTTTGCTTCTCATCCGGGTGTGCCTCGGGATTCTTTGAGTGCCCCCATTTATGTTTCCACTCCGGTGGGTGATTCTTTGGTAGTGGACTGCGTATATCGGTCGTGTTTGGTTACTATTTGTGATTTTGAGACCAGGGCGGATCTATTGTTGCTCGGGATGGTCGATTTTGATATTATTCTGGGCATGGACTGGTTGTCGCCCCATTATGCTATTCTTGATTGTCACGCCAAGACCGTGACGCTGGCTATGCCGGGCATTCCACGTATTGAGTGGAGTGGTACTCTAGATCACACCCCTAGCCGTGTTATTTCTTTTCTCAGAGCTCAGCGTATGGTTGAGAAGGGGTGTGCTGCTTATCTAGCCTATGTGCGGGACGTCAGTGTTGACACTCCCTCTATTGATTCTGTTCATGTGGTACGTGACTTTGCCGATGTATTTCCAGCTGATCTTCCGGGCATGCCGCCCGACAAAGATATTGACTTTGCTATTGACTTGTTGCCGGCACTCAGCCCATTTCTATTCCACCGTACCGTATGGCTCCTCCTGAGTTGAAGGAGTTGAAGGATCAGTTACAGGAGTTATTGGGCAAGGGTTTTATTCGACCCAGTGTTTCGCCTTGGGGTGCTCCCGTATTGTTTGTGAAGAAAAAGGACGGTTCTATGCGTATGTGTATTGACTATCGTCAGCTGAACAAGGTTACAGTGAAGAACCGGTATCCTTTGCCCCGTATTGATGATTTATTTGACCGACTACAGGGCGCACATGTGTTTTCTAAGATTGATTTGCGCTCTGGGTATCACCAGCTGAAGATTCGGGAGCCAGATATCCCGAAGACTGCCTTCAAGACCCGGTATGGTCACTATGAGTTCCTCGTGATGTCTTTTGGGTTGACTAATGCCCCAGCAGGCATTTATGCATTTGATGCACAGTGTGTTCAGGCCTTATCCGGACTCGTTCGTGATTGTCTTCATTGATGATATTCTAGTATATTCTCGGAGCCGGGAAGAGCACGAGCAGCATTTGAGGATAGTGCTTCAGATCCTGAGGGAGAAGCAGCTTTATGCCAAGTTCTCTAAATGTGAATTTTGGTTGAGTTCTGTGGCATTTTTGGGCCACGTGGTGTCGAGTGATGGTATTCGAGTAGATCCAAGGAAGGTGGAGGCCGTGCAGAGTTGGCCCAGACCCTCCTCCGCTACTGAGATTCGCAGTTTCCTTGGTTTGGCGGGCTATTACCGTCGTTTCGTAGAGGGTTCTCTTCGATTGCAGCACCTATGACTAGATTGACCCAAAAGGGTGCCCCTTTTCAGTGGACAGACGAGTGTGAGGCGAGCTTTCAGAAGCTCAAGACAGCTTTGACTTCGGCCCCTATATTGATGTTGCCTACAGGTTCGGGGTCCTATACTGTATATTGTGATGCCTCACGAGTTGGACTCGGTGCGGTATTGATGCGGGACGGTAGGGTGATTGCCTACGCGTCGAGACAGCTGAAGGTGCATGAGAAGAATTACCCTGTTCATGATTTGGAGCTAGCCGCCATTGTTCACGCCTTGAAAATTTGGCGTCATTATTTATATGGGGTTCCTTCTGAGATCTACACTGATCACCGGAGCTTGCAGCACTTGCTTAAGCAGAAGGACCTGAATATGCGTCAGAGGAGATGGTTGGAACTACTGAAGGACTATGATATTACTATTCTCTATCATTCAGGCAAGGCTAATGTGGTTGCTGATGCCTTGAGTCGTCGGGCAGAGAGTTTGGGGAGTTTAGCATATCTACCAGCTTCAGAGAGGCCTATGGCGATGGATGTTCAGGCTTTAGCCAGACAGTTTGTTAGACTGGATCTTTCGGAGCCCAGCCGGATTATGGCATGTGTGGTTTCTCGGTCTTCTATATTTGACCGCATCAGGGAGCGTCAGTTCGACGACCCTCATTTGCTTGTCCTTCAGGATAGAGTTCGGCGTGGTGATGCTCGAGATGTTACCATCGGGGATGATGGAGTTATGAGGATGCAGGGGCGTATCTGTGTGCCCAATGTAGATGATCTTCGAGAGCCGATTCTAGCAGAGGCCCATAGTTCGCGGTATTCCATCCATCCGGGTGCCGCGAAGATGTATCAGGACTTGAAACAGCATTACAGGTGGAGGCGGATGAAGAGGGATATAGTTGATTATGTTTCTAGATGCCTCAACTGCCAGCAGGTGAAGTATGAGCATCAGCGCCCGGGTGGATTGATGCAGCGGATTGAGATTCCGGAGTGGAAATGGGAGCGCATCACCATGGACTTTGTATCTGGGCTTCCACGGACTATTAGGAAGCTTGATTCTATTTGGGTTATTGTGGATCGGTTGACCAAGTCCGCCCATTTTATACCGGTGAGCACTACTTATTCATCGGAGCGACCGGCGGAGATCTATATCAAGGAGATAGTTCGGCTGCATGGTATTCCAGTTTCCATCATTTCAGATAGAGGCACTCAGTTCACTTCACGGTTCTGGAGAGCTGTACAGCAGGAGTTAGGTACTCGGGTGGAGCTGAGCACAGCGTTTCACCCCCAGACTGATGGGCAGTCCGAGCGCACTATTCAGATTTTGGAGGATATGCTCCGTGCGTGCGTGATTGAGTTTGGAGGTTCATGGGATCACTCCTTGCCACTGGCGGAGTTTGCTTATAACAACAGCTACCAGTCTAGTATTCAGATGGCACCGTACGAGGCCCTATATGGTAGGAGGTGCAGGTCTCCCGTGGGTTGGTTTGAGCCGGGCGAGGCCAGGTTACTAGGTACCGATATGGTTCAGGAGGCTATGGACAAGGTCAAGGTGATTCAGGACAGACTTCGTGCGGCCCAGTCTAGACAGAAGAGTTATGCGGACAAGAAGGTTCGCGATGTGGCTTTTATGGCGGGTGAGCGGGTTCTGCTTCGAGTCTCGCCCATGAAGGGCGTTATGAGGTTTGGGAAGAAAGGGAAGCTGAGTCCTAGATTTATTGGCCCTTTTGAGATTTTGAGGCGTGTTGGGGAGGTTGCTTATGAGTTGGCCTTACCTCCCAACCTAGCCGGAGTTCACCCTGTATTTCATGTCTCCATGCTCCGGAGATACCATGGTGACCCGTCGCACGTGTTGGATTTCACATCTGTTCAGCTAGACAAGGATCTTTCTTATGTTGAGGAGCCAGTAGCCATTCTAGACGGGCAAGTCAGGAAGCTAAGGTCTAAGAACATCGCTTCGGTAAAGGTTCAGTGGCGGGGCCAGCCGGTCGAGGAGGCGACTTGGGAGACCGAGCAGGATATGCGCAGCCAGTACCCTCATCTTTTCACTACTCCAGGTATGTTTTCTATGCTCGTTCGAGGACGAACGAATCTTTAAGCGTGGGAAGATGTAACGACCCGACCGGTCGTTTTAGAAAATTACGCCCCTATCCCTAATTTAACTGTTCCCCTAAGTTCATTTCTGCTATTGTGGGTTGCCGGGAGAGTTGGTTCCGAAAATTTGAGCATTTTGGGACACTTAGTCCCTAAATAAGAGCTTTGAAACTAGAAAACGGTCCGTAGCCGGAACAGTGTTAAGACGATCTCGGAACGGAAATCCGATGGTTCCATTAGCTTCGTTAGGTGATTTCGGGGTTAGGAGCGTGTTCGGAATGTATTTTGGAGGTCCGTAGCTCAATTAGGCTTGAAATGCCGAAGGTTGAAATTTTGGCGAATCCGATCGATAGGTGAGATTTTGATCCGGGGTCGGAATGGAATTCCGACAATTTCTGTAGCTTCGTTATGTGATTTTGGATATGTCCGCAAATTTTCAGGTCATTCGGACGTCGTTTGGGCGGGTTTTTGATCGAATGTGCAATTCGGAAAGTTTAAGAAATTTAGGCTTGAATTCGATGCGAATTATGGGTTTTGATGTTGTTAGACGTGTTTTGAGGATTGGAGCAAGTTCGAATGAGGTATTAAGATGTGTTGGTATGTTTGGATGAGGTCCCGGGGGCCTCGGGGTGTTTTCGGATGGTTAATCGGGAGAAACATGGAAAAATTGCAGAGCTGGTGCACTGCTTCTGTTGGTTCCGCTCCTGCGGACTTTTGGACGCAGGAGCGAGTCCGCAGAAGCGGACGAGGTGCGCAGGAGCGGGTGGTTCCGCAGAAGCGGAAGAATTTCCGCTGAAGCGGGGTCGCTGGTGCGAGTCTAGGATCGCAGAAGCGGACGAGAGAACCTGGGCATGGTCCGCAGAAGCGGACGTTTATCCGCTTGGGCGAGACCGCAGAAGCGGTCAGTTATGCGCAGGGGCGGAGTTGTCCGCAGAAGCGGATGCTTCTTCGCAGAAGCGGAGCCGCTTAAGCGGCCCTCTTGTTCGCAGAAGCGGAAATGGCCGGCCAGGCCTGGAACCGCTGAAGCGACCCTTTGGTCGCGGATACGGGAGCGTAGAAGCGGAAAATGTCCCGCAGAAGCGAAAATCGCTGTAAGTAAGTGTATCAGAAGTTAGAAAATTTCAGAAACATTTTAACATTTGGGGGTCTCGGCTTAAGGGCGATTTTGGGCGATTTTGAGGAGGAAATCAAGGGAAAAACATCAGGTAATCATCTATGAACTCATATTATGATTAGTATTGATAATATCATGCAATTATATCATGAAAATGGAGGAATTTGGGGTAATTATGGAGGGTTTAGCCCTAGTCTTGGACTTTAGAAAATCAAGGTTTTGAATGGGCAAATGGAGTCCGATTTTGGAAAAATTGATATGCTTAGACTCGTATTGAAATGAGGGTTCCGAATATGTGACTTTCGTGATTTTTCGATAAGCGTATCGAAAGTCGGGTTTTGGCAACTTGTGGGTTTTGGTGAATTTTGAGTTAATTTGATTGGGTAATGCCCAATTGGCCTATTTTGACGTGATTCTATTGATTTTATCAGATTCTACACTTGTGGAGGCCGACATTCGTGGCAAGAGGGTTATTGCTTAGCGGTTTTGTACCGGAATTGAGGTAAGTGGCTTGTCTAACCTCGTGTGGGGGAATTTTCACCCCTAGGATATTATGTGATAGTTGAAATGCCTTGTACGCGAGGTGACGGGCGTGTACATGCGCTGGTTGATGAACACGTATTTTATTCAGAAATGTTCGATGAGCGATATCCCCTGTTTTTGGTTGTTAATTTGATATTTTACCCGGTAGTGGTTAGAAGAGCATGATTAGGTAGCACTTAATTGTTTAGTTGCCTAATTGCCTTATTTGAACTCCTTGTTAATTATTGGCACTATTTTTCGGTGAAGTTATAGTTGAGCATAATTATTTCTCTCTCTGGATTTCCTTAATTGGCTGTGCTTGTGGACTGCGGGTTCGATTCCCGGAGACCTAGGGCTGTGGGTTCGATTCCCACAGACCCGACGTGATATTGGTAGGGACTACGGGTTCGATTCCCGAGATCCCGAGTTATTTATTGGTAGGGACCGCGGGTTCGATTCCCGAGATCCCGAGTTATTTATTGGTAGGGACCGCGGGTTCGATTCCCGAGATCCCGAGTTATTTATTGGTAGGGACCGCGGGTTCGATTCCCGAGATCCTGAGTTATTTATTGGTAGGGACTGCGGGTTCGATTCCCGAGATCCTGAGTTATTTATTGGTAGGGACTGCGGGTTCGATTCCCGGAGATCCTGAGTTATTGTGATATTATTGAGACATGGGCTGCGGGTTCGATTCCCGGAGACCCAGGGGTACTGAGAATGGGACTGTGGGTTCAATTCCCACAGATCCTGGATTTGTTTATTTGAGTTGGTTATTTGTTATTAGCTTGGTTGTAGACAGTTTCGGTAAATGTTGTTATTTTGGAAATTTTGTTGTTATCTGTTAAACTGTTTATTTTGTTATCATCATATTATTATTGTTTCTCAGTAGGGCCCTGACCTTCCTCGTCACTACTCCATCGAGGTTAGGCTTGGCACTTACCGAGTACCGCCGTGGTGTACTCATGCTACTCTTCTGCACACTTTTGTTGTGCAGATCCAGGTACATCAGAGCAGGCTCGTACTAGGTGATTCTGCAGCTTTCTGGGAGACTTCGAGGTATGATCTGCTACGTCCGCGGATCCGGAGGCTTCCCTTCTATTCTAGTATTACTAGTTGACATTTTTCTTCATTTCATTGTTAGATACTCTTTACACATAGAGCCACAGTTGTATTTCCCTTTTAGTCTGTGTTACCGTGGGGTTCCGGATCTTGGTAGTGTTTATTTATTGTGTGACGGATGTATGTGCCAAGTGGCACGGATTACATATCTTTATGTTATTTTCCGCTGTTTCTTATTTAAGTAATTAAAACTTATAGATTTCGCAATGTTTTAGGCTTACCTAGTCGTGGGGACTGGGTGCCATCACGACAGGTTCACAATTGGTGAACTAGGGTCGTGACACATAGCTTCCCAATGAGTGACGCGTATCTTCAAGTTGTTGTCTTGCTTGGCTAAATGCACACTCGGATGCAACAATTGAAATTGGCACATTTATCACGTCCCGAGCCATTGCAAAAAGAACAGGAAATTTGTAACGACCCTGCCCGTCGTTACGGGAGTTATCGCTCTGTTTTATTCATTTAACACTTCTATACACTTAATTATATGTGTTCGGAAAGTTAGAAGCAAATCGGAAGGAATTTAGATAGAAATGAGGCCATAAATCTCTTTATGAGAAGAATAGGTTGGAAAAGTCAACTGAATGTTGACCGATGAGTTAGACAGCTCGGAATTGAATTCTGATGATTCGACTAGTTTTGGGGGATCATGTATGACTTAGGAGAGCAATCAGAATCAAATTCGGAGGTCTGATGTAGTTTTAGGCTTGAATTGGCTAAGGTTGAATTTTGGCGAATTCCGGATGGTAGGTGAGATTTTTATCCGAGGGTTGGAATGGAATTTTGAGAGTTGAAGTAGCTCCATAAGGTAATTTTGGATATGCGTGCAAAGTTTCAAGTCATTCGGAGGTGTTTAGGTCGTGTTTTAGATCAAATGCAAGTTTCGGAAGTTTTAGGAGAACTTAGGCTTGAATCTGATGTAAATTTGGTGTTTCCATGTTAGTTTTGGTGTTTTGAGAGTGAAAATAAGTTTGCATGATCATATGTGGCATGTTAGTATGTTAGTATGCGGTCACGAGGAGCTCGGGTGAGTTTCAGATACGTTTGGGTTGTGTTGTGCTCGTTTTTCTTATGCTTCGACATCGTTTCTTCAAGCATAAATGATATCATATTCAACAAATAAGCTCCGATTACTGTTTTGAATGAAGAATTAGATCCGTATCATAATTACGGACCCATAGCAAAAAGAATCATCGAAGTTGGACATCATATGAGGATTTTATGGCCATTTTACTAAAGTTGCCCAGATTTTCAGGTTAATGATGAAACTGCCCCTGACGGCGTATTAAAAATCTGCACTATTTGCAAATCTTAAAACCTACATATCTCCTTCATTATAAGGTCAAATTGAGTGATTCAAAATCCTAAATTCATTAGAATTGCATAAGGAATCCATTGGGAGCCGTAAAACATGTGAACAGTATACCTATAATGAGCAGGTCGAGTTTTCTTCTAATTTTGGAACGGGAAGAAGCTTCAGAGGCGATTATTAAGAGAGAAATCAATGGGTAATCACTGGAGGTAAGTTTCTTGACTCAAAAACATGATTTTATGTTATAATCAACACCAAAATTCCTGAAATTGGTA
This sequence comes from Nicotiana noctiflora, assembly GCA_032618575.1. Lineage (NCBI taxonomy): Eukaryota > Viridiplantae > Streptophyta > Magnoliopsida > Solanales > Solanaceae > Nicotiana > Nicotiana noctiflora. The sequence goes on along the minus strand of JASVEL010013488.1, from coordinate 17,168 downwards.
GAATTTGTGAAGAACTAGGGCCTAAATCATGAAAACAAATTTTTAGGTTTTGCAAGGCCATTCAAACTCCGATTTCGATAAATTTTATATGCACAAACTCGTGGTGAGACGAGGAACACATTGGTATGAATTTTGAAATTTTTCGAGCAGCGTACCAAAACTCAGGTTTTACCAACTTGGTGTATTATCGCGTATTTCGTATAAATTGATTTGGGTTATATTTCTTTGACCCGTAATTGATATAATTGTTGTGGTTTGACTAGATTCGACGCACGAGGCATCAAATTTGAAGGGAAAAGGTATCGCGGACGAGTCCACGGTCAGCTAGAGGTGAGTAGTTAGTGTATATGGTAGCCTGAGGGTTCGAAACCCCGGCTTAGCACATTATGACGCTAATAGGGCGTGGCTCGCACCCCGTGGCAGGTACGAGATTGATTGTGACTGGGGATTGAGACTTAGTCCATCCCGGATGTGAATAGTATGCTATATGCGGTTGAAACGCACATTGTGTTAGATATATTTTGTGGGTTGTAAGCCATGTTTGGGGCCTTATGCCGACCTGTAGTATCCCTAGGGGATAGTTATATATGTGATAGCTCTAATTGCTTAATCATTGATCTCAGTCCTGGTTTGAAAGAACCGTATTGAAATGCTAAGTCATCTGTTTTGGAAAATTAAATAAGCATTAAAGTATTTTCATAATTAAATGAATTGGAACCTGGAAATAAATAAGTTTAGCTGTTGTGTGACTCATATGCATGTTGTGGACTGAGGATGGATCGGGCTGAACGCCGCAGCGGTTGATATGAGGATCGGGTTGCACGCCGCATCGGTTGATATGAGGATCAGGTTGCATGCCACAGCGGTTGATATGAGGATCGGGCTGCACGCCGCAGCGGTATTACGCTTGGGCTATAGGAGCCCCTCCGGAGTCTGTACACACCCCCAGCGAGCGTCGTCGACGTTAAATAGATCGGGCTACACGCCGTAGCGGTTATGTTCTTTGTATTGCATCTTTGTCTGTGAATTATCTGTGAATTATCTGTGATAATGGTAATGTATTATTGTTGTTGCTAGTTCGTATGAGGAATCAGAATGTAGTTTAGCTTCATTATGTGGTATTTGTGGATTTCTTACTTTCAACTACTTGTATATATTTATTACTCATTGAGTACTTAGTAATCACCCCTACTCCCTGCAACTTTGTGTGCAGATTCAGGTACACATGAGGGATACCCGAGCACTCCGGCTTTTATCAGTATTTATCCGAGTTGCTGAAGTAGCTGCTGGCGTTCGCAGGACCTGGCTTCTCTTCTTATTCCAGTTTTCCTTTGTATATACATTATTCAGACTCGAGTATTTGGTTTAGATATTATTATCTGATCATGTTTAGAGGCTCTAGACTCGTGATCCTAGATCTTTGGGTGATTATTCAGTTTAGCTTTTTTGTTAATAATAATATTCAGGTAATTGATTTGAGCGTCATGCTCGGGATGAGAGTGTAATTTGTCGGGCTTGCCTAGCAGTTGAGTTGGGCGCCATCACGACCGGGATTTGGGTCGTGACAAAATTGCTTTCCATTTTCATGTCACCACCCCAACGGTGAAAAATTCTTTGTGCGAGGCTCCCTCTGCTTCTGCAAGTAGAATTGAAGTTCATCAATGTTCCTGCAACTTGTTTGAGTGTTAGAAAAAGTAGAAAAAATATTATAACTTTCATCTAATCCTTCATCTTCAGTCACAGTAGCAGAAGTACTACATTGCATAGTAGGATTAACATTACCTGCAGCATTATCAATTATATTTGCATAATAATTATATAATTGCTGTAAATAATCATTTAAATTGTTCATAGAAGTATATAAATTTGTTGTTTCAGTTTCCCCAATCTCCATATAAGTATATAAAGCATTCATTAATTTATGACAATCAGACATCTTAATAGAAGGATTTAAAACTGCACCAATTAAGAAAATCGGAGGAATTGGATAGAAATATTTTTTGAATTTGGCTTGCATATTTTCCACAACAGCCGTATATTTTTCTTTCTTCTTAAATTCAAAGAGTAGAAAAGAAATTTCCGCTATATGTACTAAACCCATAGCAATAGTAGGGTAATAAGATCCAGAAAACTCAGTAGCAGCAGTATAAAATTTATGTAAAAATTTAACAATATCATTAATGACCTCCCAAGTATCAGTTGTTAACATACGACTTGGATTCGTACAATGCGCATTAGCAACTTCAGTTATTGGGAATCTATATTTGTAGCAAACTTTTAAAAATAAATATGTATAGTTCCATCTAGTAATAATTTCTTCTGGCATGAATCGAGGTTGAAGGTTATACTGGACACACTTATCTGTAAATTGCCTTATTCTAGAATGTCCATTATTTCCTTGAATGACACCAATTGCCCTTCTAACAAGACTAATCTCTGTTGAAAATAAATCAAGGCTACTTTTAACAATTAAATTATAAACATGACATGCACACCTAACATGAAAAGTTTCATTAACAGGTGGTTGCAAATACAATTTTAATATTGAAATTACGACAGTGTTGTTATAAGCATTATCAAATGACATACATAATACTTTTTGGTTGAGATTATAAAATTCAACAACTTCATAAATAGTGATGCTTATAAATGCAGCGGTATGACTCTAATCTTCATCATATCTAAAAGAAATAATACATTTTTGCATACAAGTATTATCATCTATCCAATGACATGTTACAGTCACATAATCACGTCCATTAACAGCTTGACCAATATCAGAAGTTAGAGAAACTTTACAAGGAAGGTTTTCAAACAAATAACGTAAATATGTTTGATATTGTCCGTGAAGACTGAAAATATCAGCTCTACAAGTACTTCTAGGTATACCTTTAAATAACACATTGTAAATTCTTTGAATATACATAATAAAATATGACGAAGAAGCAAAAGAAAAAAGGTAGACAACCTGAAGCAATCATTTTTGCTAACTCCTCACGATCCTTCATTTTATCATATTTTACTAATCCTCCAGTAGTAGGGTTAATAGTTTTTTGATTTTCATCACCATGTAGGCCTCATTCTATCGGGTGTGAAACTCTCATATGTCTACTAAGCATTTCAGTTCCCCCTAAATTTCCTCTAGTCAAATGTTTAAAATCACCTTTACAAATTTTGCATCTAACTCTATCAGTACCTTCAATTATTTCAAAAAAATTCCAAACCTTACTTCTTTTTCTACGATTAGTTGTCGGAGCCGCAGGTGGTCTACTACTAGTGCTACGACTACCACCCCTTGTAGCAACTCCAACACTACCAACCCCAGCACTAGTAGGTGTAGCATATATCTCTTCTTCAATTTCTAATTCATTATCTTATATTCCATAATCTTTTTGTAATTGATCATAATCTATATTTTCATTAGGCGATGTTTCAGGAACAATAGATATTGGGGTACTATTACTACCAGATGCTGAAGAATTACCTCTATTTTTATTTTCCCTATCAGTAACTTCTCTACACGCTCTTTTAGCAGCACTAAACATATTATAAAAATTAAAGAATAAACACAAAATGAATATGCAATTAAAATATTAAATAAGAGAAAGAGTTGGAGGGAGTGCACCGAATTGGACAATAAATTGAGCATTTGGTTATGCAATTCCGATGTTACCACGAACAAACGTCAAGTCAATATTCCAACTTGAAGTTCAAAACCCGAATGATAAAATACTATGATTGAAATTCAATTATTCAACAAAAATGAGCCAAATAAAATTAGAAAATGAAATGAGGAATTATTAAGACTTGAACTTGATAATTAGAGAATAGGAGATCGAATAGGAGAATGAGAGAAATTGGGATAGAGAAATAAATTTTGAGTGAGAAATGAAGAAGAGGGGGGTGGGGGGAGGGAGGTATTTATAGATTTACATAAGGTTAGTTTTGTAAAATAGAAAAGTGTTAAAAATAAAAAAATAAAAAAAAGGCTATAAATGCAATATATCTGTTGGCCAACGGATTCTGAAGAAAAGAGCCGTTTGAGTTGGCCCCACATACCAAATTTTCAAAAAAAATAAAAAAATAAAAAAATAAAATTTTTTTACCGTTGGACTGGGCCGGTCCGGGCCGGTTTAACCGGTTATGGGTACTGTTCACCCGGACCGGTCCTAAACGGGTCCGGTTAACCGTTTTCCATAATTGGCCGGACCAAACCTCTTAAACCCTTAAATCCAGCCCACCTGCCCCTTAGATATCGGTCCTGGCTGGTTCCGGTTTCTATCAGTCTGGGCCGGTCCGGAACGGTCTAACCCGGCCCGTTAGACTGGTTTACTTAACGTGCAGATGTAACATTAATGCCATAAGCTCAGTACCGCCAAGTCTGAGACCTGCTTATCAAGCCCTTGTAGACCTTTATACTCAAATAGAAGAAAAATTTATCATGAAAGGTATATTGGACCGTCTCTACTATGCAAAATATGAGGTAAGCTGTAAGCACCCTTAACTTTATTTCTTTTGAATCAAACCTTACCATAGCTTCATTAATTAGCTAAGTTATAGGGAAGAAATGAGGAAAACAAAGAGGAAGGAAACATCCAATATCAAAAAGAAGACATGGTATATATACTTATGAAAGAATTGCGTGACTTTTTCGTCTAAAGGTTTAAACACTATTTAGAGAAAACATATATTTTACTTATTATGTCTTCAATGTGTTATCTTATGTGCAGGCCTGATTCTTTTTCATGTGTAAAACACGCGAAAATTATTCTTGGTACAGATATAGGAGCTTCATAATATATATATATATATATATATATATATATATATAATTGCGTGACCGTCTCATCTAAAAGTTTAAGATGTTTGTAAAAATACATTTTTTAATTATTCACTTAATAATATATTCAACATTATATAGTCCTATATTTTTGTATCATTCTCCTTTTAGATGAAAAAGTTGGCTAGGGCGTTTTTCAAGGAAGCAGAATGGTTAAATGCTATCTATATTCCAAATTGTGAGGAGTATATGAAGAATGCACATGTAACTACTACATGTATGATGGTTGCAACAACTTGCTTGAGTTTTATGGAGGAATCTATAGCCAAAGAGACTTTTGAATGGATGATGAATGAGCCTTTGATTCTTCGAGCTTCATCAACAATCAATAGATTAAAGGGCGATTGTATTGGACATAATGTAAGCACTACACTATATTTTATTTGTAGTACGCATCTTTTCCTGGAAGGTGAACCTTGGCGTAATTGGTAAAGTTATATCTATGTGATCAAGCGGTCACGAGTTCGCAGTGTAAAAATAACTTTTTGTAGAAATGTAGGGAAGTCTGCGTACATTAGATCTTTGTGGTCCGGCTCTCCCCGAACCCCGCGTATAGATGGAACTTATTAGTGCACCAAGTTGTCCTTTTTGCATATTCCCTCTCTTCCCTCCACCCCATAATAAAATAAAATTGTATAACCATCTCATCTAGGAGCTTAAGTTGTAGAGTGAGTTACTTTTTCATTTATTTAATTGTATTCTCAACTTGCCCATCACATATAATATTTGTATTGAATATTGAAATCTATTGACTGCAGTTGGAACAACAAATGAAGCACGCGTATTTGGAGGTCTCTTTCTAAATGTCTCGATTTGCTTTCTCAAACCACTAGGTAACGGTCGGGTATTACTAACTCAAATGTATTAAACTTAATAAAGTAAAAAAGAAAATAGTATATGATACATTCAATATAAATCAAAATAGAAATGATGTTCGAATTTAATTTTATTAAGTCATATTGAAGCCTATTTGTTTCCTCTTTTTATTTCAATGTTTGCTACATTAGTTTCAAGCCTTGAACAACTTGAAATAATCAGACCAATAGATGTGGTTATTTTCGAAAGAAAGGAAACTATTGAAATTGAACTAATTGAAAGGAAATATGTGTTGGTTGAGACTTGAGAGATCATGATTTATTACATGAGAGAAATCAAGTTTCAGTCCTTATTTTGAAACTACAAGTACTCTTTATCCATAATCGTTTTTTTTAGTTCTTATTGTTGTGCTGTAATTATGTCTACTTTTGGAGATTTTGCATGACGTAAGTTTTATTCTTTTATTAAGCCATAGTATATACCTAAAAACTTATATATTTCTTAGTCTCTCTGTCAAGGAAGGTACTACTTTTGGTAAATATTTAGGCTTTCCTATGTTCACTTCTAGGCCTAAGAAGGAACACTTTCAATTTCTTATATATTTCTTAGTCATAGTATATATTTATATATTTCTTTCAATTTCTTATATATTTATTAAGCCATAGTATATACCTAAAAATTTATATATTTCTTAGTCTCTCTATTAAGGAAGGTACTACTTTTGGTAAATACTTAGGCTTTCCTATGTTCACTTCTAGGCCTAAGAAGGAACACTTTCAATTTCTTCTTGATAACTTTAAAAACAGATTAGCAGGTTGGAAAACTAATTTCCTAACATTGACTGGTCGCTCTACTTTAATAAAATCAACACTAAATAATCTACCGAATCATATTATGCAATATATAAAAATTCATAACCATATTATTAATAAAATGGAGCAATATCAAAGGAATTTCTTATGGGAAACTACGTCAACAAAGAAAAAGATGCATCTGCTTAATTGGAATGTGGTCACCACTAATAAAACCCTAGGAGGGCTAGGAATACAAAAACTACGACTTAAAAATAATGCTTTATTAGCTGGTCTTGCTTGGCTGTTCTTTAATTCACCCAAAGCACTATGGTCTAGGATCCTTATTAATAAGTACCTTCTTAAACATAATAGCCACAATAGTTCTAAAACATGGATTAATATACTTAATGGATGGAATTGCTACCAAAAGGGTTTACAATGGAGAATTGAAAATGGCAAATTTATTAATCTTTGGCAGGATCCTTGGATTAAACCAGGTATATCTCTTCGATCTTTGGTTCATGGTTCTCTAACGCAGGATCAACACCTTGCAATTTCTGAGATTATTGATCCTTTAGGCTAGAAACTAGACAAAATTCCGTTTGACCTAGATCATACCACTAGGAGTATGGTAGATGCTAATTATATATCTCGCCTTGGCATTAATAATGACCTTTTATACTGGGGAAATACACCCAATAGTAGTTTTCAGTTAAATCTATGTATACTCAATTAGTAATAGATCAATGTAAGTTTATTAGTCAAAATCACAATTATAATGTGGTTTGAAAACTACCAATTCACCCTAAAATAAAGAGTTTTATATGGCTTCTTTGTCACAATAGATTACCAACAAGAGCTTTCTTGAATCATATGAAAATTCTCCCAACTGCTACTTGTTTATTTTGCGAAAAAGAGGATAAAACTACAAAACACATCTTCTTGGGTTGTTTAAATACTAAGGCGTTGTGGAAACAATTAGGTTTTATGACTCAAATTGATCCTCTAATTCATATCCACAACAATCATTCGTGGGTGCATCAACTTCTACTGAGCAAATATGTTCTCTTTCCATATACCATTAACCCACAAACATATCTATCTTATACCTTATGGCATATTTGGCTTACTCGAAATAATAGCATTTTCAATCATAAGAAAGAAGCCATTTCTCATAATATTATTACTTATCAATCAGCAGAGTTTACTTACTTAACATCTTACCATTTTAAACCAAATCATAAATCATCGGTAAGTAAGAATATTAAATGGAAACCACCTCTCCCTCATCATTATAAGCTTAACACGGATGGTGCGTTTTTAAGAAAAGGGGCAGGTATTGGAGGGGTAATTAGGAACTCAGAAGCTGACTGGATAATAGGGTGTGACGACCCAAAGGGTCATCACTTATTTAATTAATCATTTCGAGCTTCGAGGCCTTGAAAACCTCATTCTATGTTACCTCGATTTACGTGCACGATCCGAGCATGTAGCCGGAAAGATTTTGTGATAGAAAATATGAATTCTATGAGAAATTTGGATAAAAATGATATTAATATTGATATGGTTGACTTCGGTTAACATTTTTGGTAAACGGATCCGGACCCCGAGATTGGATGGTCCCGAGAGGTCCGTAGGAAAATATGGGACTTGGACATGTGTCCGGAGTCAAATTCTGAGGCCTAGAGCCCAAGTTATCTATTTTTCTATGAAATTGTTTTTGATGTAATTGTTAAAGGAAATAAATTAATTGACCTTGGTATCGGGCTCGTATTTTGGTTTCGACGCCCGGTACAAGTCTTAAATATTATATATGTGATTTCTGTAAAGTTTGGTGACATTCGGATGTCGTTTGAGATGTTTTGGACCTTGAGTTCCAAGTTAAGAAGTTTTAAAAATCAAAAGTATGAAAATCATGAGTTTGAGGCTTGATTTGATTAAAACGAAGTGATATTGGCGATGTGATCGCACGAACAAGTTCATAATATGTTTTTGAGGTTATGTACATGTTTGGTTTGGAGCCCGGGGGGCTCGGGTAAAGATTTGATAGGCCGTTGGATGAAATTCTGAATTTTTGAACTGCTGGTTTTTCACCCAGCTGTTGGCTTCGCAATTGCGAAGAATTCCTCGCAATTGCGAAGGGGACAGTGTAAGGCAAGGCTCGCAAATGCGAACCTTTATCGCAAATACGAAGCCCCCTTTGACCCAGCCTTGTTCGCAAATGCGACCATTTGTTCGCATTTGCGAAGGTCCCCAGTGCCTGCCTATGTTCGCAAATGCGAACAAAAGTTCGCAAATGCGAACATTCCCCATACTGCCTTGGTTCGCAAATGCGAACCATTGTTCGCAAATGCGAACACTGCCTTATACAGCATGTGTTCGCAAATGCGAACATTAGTTCGCAAATGCGAACATCCCTTTGTCTGCCAGCGTTCGCAAAATTAGCTTATTTTTCAAACTCCAAAAATTGGTTGGGGTTCGCAATTGCGAACCCATGTTCGCAAATGCGAACACAGAGACCTGTAAAACACGATTTTCACTCATTTCTTCACTTTTTACAAAACAAAAACACCCATTTGCGATTCTTCACGGATTTCTTCTTCATCAAAACGATTGTAAGTCACTTTTTACTTAATTCTTTCAATTCCTAACATCATTAAACATGTTTTTCATTAAAAATCAATGATTTTCATGGTAGAATTCTTGTTTTTGTTAGAAAATAGGGTTTTCATAAATTGGGGAATTGGACCTCGAATTGAGGTCCGATTTTGAAACAAATCATATACATGAACTCGTGGGGGGATGGGTAACCGGATTTTGGTCCTAACCCCGAGTTCCGACCATGTGGGCCCGGGTTGAAATTTACTATTTCGGGCAGAATGTTGTAAAAGTTGTATTTGGTCTTAAGAATTAGTTTGTTGAGTAGAATTGATGATATTAAATCAATTATGTATAGATACGATTGGATTGGAGCCAAAGTTGAAAGAAAAAGACATTTCCACGGATTGAATTGTTCATAAACACTCGAGGTAAGTGTTTGTTCTATCCTAGCTTGAGGGAATAGGATTATGTGCTATGTGTTATGTGATCGAGTGCGGTGTATGGGCTGTGGTGACGAGCATCCATACACCGGCATCTAGTATGACCGTGAGTCGTTGGAAAATGATTATTTTGAGATATATTACAGATGAATTGTTATTGTTCTCCCTTGTTGGGACTTGTTGTGAAGATAATTATTGATTGCCCTTGATGGGACGCTTTATGAATTGCTGTTTCTTTCTTTGCCCTTAACTGTGATTGTTATTTGGGTGAGGAAGAGTGATAATGCACGAAGGGTGATGTCGTGCCATGTTTATTTATTTATGCACGAAGGTAAATGCCGTGCCATATTTATTTATTGATTATGCACGAAGGATCATGCTGTGCCCTGGTTATTGAACCATGTACGAAGGATCATGCCGTACTATGGATGTGAGGATGAGAGTAAAAGCACGAAGGGTGATGCCGTGTACTTTATTTGTTTATTTGGTAAGGATGAGAGTAAAAGCACGAAGGGTGATGCCGTGCAACTGTTTGCTATTTCTTGAATTGATATTACTTGTGTTTACATTACACTTTGTTTTTCCTTGTGAAATTATTAACTGTGGTTAATTGTTGAATTCTTTGAGATATTCCTTATTGTGTTAATACTTGATTATTTCTTGTTATTGTGTGGTATACATATATATTGAATTGCACAGATTTATGTGGGTGTCCGGTCCTAGGCTTGTCACTACTTCGCCGGGATAGGCCAGGCACTTACCAGCACATGGGATCGGTTGTGCTGATACTACACTTCTGTGCGTTTTTGCACAGGTCCAGGTTACGATCAGGAGCAGCAGCAGCAGTAAATCGATTGCGTGGGAGCTAATCATATTTGAGACCGAGGTAGCTTGCAGACGTCCGCAGGCCCGGCGTCTCTCTCTTTATTTATGTTATTAGCTGTAGTCTCTTTGTTCCGAGACAAACAGAATTATGTTATATTTCCTTCAGACTTTTATGTGTAGTATTCCATAGTAGTTCGTGAGTTGGTGACTCCACGTCTTGGGTAGAGGATTTCAGTATGATTTTCACTTTGTAATTAGTTAAATTCTATTTCGATAAAGTATTCCGCATTTATTTATTTAAAATTGTGCTAAAAACAAGATAGTATGAATACAGTGGCTTGCCTAGCTACCACGAGTAGGCGCCATCACGATCCCGATGTTGGGGAAAAATCCGGGTCGTGACAAGTTGGTATCAGAGCTCTAGGTTACATAGGTCTCACCACTCACGAACAAGCTTAGTAGAGTTTGAGAGGTAGGTATAGAGACGTCTGTACTTGTCCTCCATAGTCTATTGAGTTAGGAAAGAGTCTCTCATTTGTTCTTTCTTGTCGTGCGACTTGTTCCTCAATTATTGATTGAATTTCTATTCTGTCCTTTCGCGGATGGTGAGGACACGCGCTTCTTCGTCCGCTGACCAGCAGCCCGAGCCCCAGGCAGCTCCCGTGAGGGGCGGGGGCCAAGGCCGTATCAGAGGCCGTGGTAGGGGTAGAGCTCAGCCCCAGGCAGCTACTCCAGAGGTGGAGCTTCATATTGAGATCGACGAGGAGATTCCAGTTCCAGCAGCTCCAGTGGGCCCATCTCAGGTCCCAGGAGAGGCTTTATTTACCCCGGATCTTCGGGATGCTTTGGTCAGAGTAGCGGGATTTATGGACAGCATTGCCAGAGCAGGCTTATTATCAGTTGCACCAGCTGCTTCTCAGGCTGGAGAAGGGGCCCAGACTCCTATTGCTCGTACTCCGGAGCTAGTAGCTCCTCAGCCTCAGGCACCAGTGGTTCAGCCAGCTGTGGCCACTCAGTCGAGTACCACAGCTCATGCCGGTGATGGAGCGGCCATGACTTTCGATTCGTTATGGAGGCTTGATCGGTTCTCCAAGCTATTTACCACAACAGTGGAGCCGCATCGGAGGATCCTCGGGACTTCTTATTCGGTTGCCATGAGATTCTCGAGACTATGGGGATCGTGGAGATAAACGGAGTTGACTTCTATACCTTCATACTTGCAGGATCCGCCAAGACTTGGTGGAGAGATTATTGCTCGACTCGACCAGCAGGGTCCCCAGCTTTATCATGGGACCAGTTTGCGGAACTATTTATGGAGAAGTTTCTCCCTGCTACTCAGCGGGATGTACTTCGGAGGCGGTTTGAGCGCCTCCATCAGGGCACTATGACAGTTACACCGTATGAGACGAGATTTATCGACTTGGCTCGTCATGCAGCGGTGATACTTCCCCCTGAGCGGGAGAGGGTCCGCAGATGTATACTGGGCTTAATCGGCCGATTAGACTCCGGATGGCTACGGGCGTGGGGAGTGACATATCATTTCGGGAGGCGGCCAATGCAGGACGCAGAGTTGAGATGGCTCTTGCTAGGGAGGCGGTTATTCTTCGGATAAGAGGCCTCGTCATTCGAGCAGGTTTGGTAGTTCTTCCTCTCGTAGCAGAGAATCCTTTGATAGAGGCCGGTCCTCCGGTGCCTTTTCATTCCGCCCTTCAGGCTTCACAGGGTGGATCGGGTGATCGTGGTTTTCGGGGGCATTATTCAGACCAGTCTCCTATTAATGCTCAGCCTCTTCAGAGTGTTCGTGGAGGCCATTCGAGTCGTCAGGGCCAGCAGCCCTATCAGTCTAAGAGTTGCTACGGTTGTGGTGACCCAGGTCATTTTATCAGGAATTGCCCTATAGCAGCGGGCAACTCTCAGCAGCGAGGTCCTCGTCCTATGATTCAGGCCCCAGCTGACCCTCAGCCTGCCCAGCCAGCCAGAGGCGGGGTAGAGATTATAGAGGTGGAGGTCGAGACCGTAGAGGTGGAGACCGTCCAGCCAGAGGTAGAGGTCAGCCAGTTGATGGTCGTCCTAGAGACGCAGCTCAGAGGGGAGGTGTAGATCCCCGATTCTATGCTTTACCAGCCAGGCCAGAGGCAGAGGCATCAGATGCCGTGATTACAGGTACTATTCTTATGTGTGGCAGAGGTGCTTCAGTATTATTTGACCCTAGATCTACATATTCCTATGTGTCTTCCTACTTCGCACCGTATTTGGTCGTGCCCAACTATGCTCTGGATATTCCAGTTTATGTGGCTACACCAGTGGGTGACTCCATTGTAGTCGATCGGGTGCATCATTCGTGCGTAGTTATATTTGGGGGTCTTGAGACCCGTGTTGATCTGTTGCTTTTGGATATGGTAGATTTTGATGTCATATTGGGGATGGACTGGTTGTCCCCATACCATGCTATTCTTGATTGCCATGCTAAGACGGTGACCTTAGCCTTGCCAGAATCACCCCGACTAGAGTGGAAAGGTACCTCAAGCCACTCCGTTCGCACTGTTATTTCCTATGTTAAGGCTCGACGTATGGTCGAGAAGGGGTGTCTAGCTTATTTGGCTTATGTTCGTGATTCCAGCGCAGAAGTTCCTTCCATTGAGTCGGTCCCTATTGCACGGGAGTTTCCGGAGGTTTTTCTTTCAGACCTGCCGGGCATGCCACCCGACAGGGATATTGATTTCTGTATTGATCTGGCACCGGGTACTCAGCCCATCTCTATTCCACCCTATCGTATGGCCCCGCCGGAGTTAAAAGAGTTGAAAGATCAGTTGCAGGACCTTCTTGAGAAGGGTTTTATCAGGCCCAGTGTTTCCCCCTGGGGAGCACCTGTATTATTTGTAAAGAAAAAGGATGGCTCGATGCGGATGTGTATTGATTACCGGCAGTTAAACAAGGTGACTATCAAAAATAAATATCCACTGCCGAGGATTGATGATTTGTTTGACCAGCTCCAGGGAGCGAGGGTATTCTCTAAGATAGACTTGAGGTCAGGCTACCATCAGCTGAAGATCAGGGCGGCCGACATTCCCAAGACAGCCTTTCGCTCTAGATATGGGCATTATGAGTTCTTGGTCATGTCCTTCGGGTTGACCAATGCCCCAGCAGCATTCATGGAGTTGATGAATCGGGTATTCAGGCCTTACTTAGATCTGTTCGTGATAGTCTTCATAGATGACATCCTGGTGTACTCCCGCAGCCAGGAAGAGCACGAGCAGCACCTCAGAGTGGTTCTTCAGACTCTGAAAGATAACCGGCTATATGCCAAATTTTCTAAATGTGAGTTCTGGCCGAGTTCGGTAGCATTTCTGGGTCATATTGTATCAGTGGAAGGTATTCAGGTAGACCCAAAGAAGATTGAGGCAGTCCAGAATTGGCCTCGACCAGCTTTAGTGACTGAGATCCGGAGTTTCTTGGGATTAGCAGGTTACTACCGTCGTTTTGTAGAGGGGTTTTCTTCTATTGCAGCCCCGATGACCAGGTTGACCCAGAAGGGTGTCCAGTTTCAGTGGTCAGAGGAGTGTGAGGCGAGCTTTCAGAAAGCTCAAGACAGCCTTGACCACCGCACCAGTGTTGGTACTACCTACAGGTACAGGGCCTTATACAGTTTATTGTGACGCATCTCGTACAGGGCTTGGAGCGGTATTGATGCGGGATGGTAAGGTTATCGCTTATGCTTCGAGGCAGTTAAAGATACATGAGAAGAATTATCCAGTTCATGATCTTGAATTAGCGGCAGTGGTTCATGCCTTAAAGATCTGGAGGCATTATCTATATGGTGTGACATGTGAGGTGTACACTGATCACAAAAGCCTACAGTACTTGTTCAAGCATAAGGAGTTGAATCTACGACAGCGGAGATGGTTAGAGTTGCTAAAAGACTATGATGTTACTATATTATATCACCCAGGTAAGGCCAATGTGGTGGCCGATGCATTGAGTAGAAAGTATGCCAACATGGGTAGTCTTGCATATATTCCGGTCAATCAGAGACCATTAGCTCTAGATGTCCAGGCCTTAGCCAACCGGTTCGTGAGATTAGACATTTCTGAGCCTAGCAGGGTGTTAGCCTGTACGGTCGCTCGTTCTTCTTTATTAGAGCGTATCCGTGAGAGGCAATTTGATGATCCTCATTTGCGTGAGTTGAGAGATACAGTACAGCGGGGAGGTGCCACACAGGTAAATCTAGATGATGATGGGGTATTGAAATTGCAGGGTCGAGTTTGTGTGCCCAATGTCGAAGGGATTCGAGAGTTAATCTTAGCGGAGGCCCACAGTTCGCGGTATTCTGTTCACCCAGGCGCCGCGAAGATGTACCAGGACTTACGGCAGCATTATTGGTGGCGCAGAATGAAGAAAGATATTGTTGCATATGTCGCTCGATGCCTAAATTGTCAGCAGGTGAAATATGAGCACCAGAGACCTGGTGGTGTATTCCAGAGGATTGAAATTCCCGAGTGGAAATGGGAGCGGATCACTATGGACTTCGTTACTGGACTTCCTTTGACTCGGAGGAAATTTGATGCTATTTGGGTCATTGTTGATAGGTTGACCAAGTCAGCACACTTTATTCCAGTATCTGTCTCCTACTCGTCGGAGAGGTTAGCGGAGGTTTACATTCAGGGAGATTGTTCGACTTCATGGGGTGCCAGTATCTATTATCTCCGATCGGGATACTCAGTTTACCTCACGGTTCTGGAGAGCGGTCCAGTAGGAGTTAGGCACCCAGGTTCAGCTGAGTATAGCTTTTCATCCTCAGACAGGATGGCCAGTCCGAGAGGACTATTCAGATTCTAGAGGACATGCTTCGAGCCCGTGTTATTGATTTCGGAGGCTCGTGGGACCAGTTTCTGCCATTAGCAGAGTTCGCCTACAATAACAGTTACCAATCTAGCATCCAGATGGCCCCGTATGAGGCGTTGTATGGTAGGCGATGTCGATCTCCAGTCGGATGGTTTGAGCTGGAGAGGCTCGGTTGTTGGGTACAGACTTAGTTCGAGAGGCCTTGGATAAGGTCAAGACTATCCAGGAGAGATTGCGTTCAGCTCAGTCCAGACAGAAGACTTATGCGGATCGTAAGGTTCGAGATGTAGATTTCATGATTGGTGAACGAGTATTGCTCCGAGTGTCGCCTATGAAGGGCGTGACGAGGTTCGGAAAGAAGGGCAAGCTCAGCCCTAGGTATATTGGTCCATTTGAGATTCTAGACAGAGTGGGAGGGGTGGCTTACAGATTAGCTTTGCCGCCTAGCTTATCAGCCGTGCATCCAGTTTTTCATGTATCTATGCTTCGGAGATACCACGGTGATCCCACACATGTGTTAGACTTCAGTACTGTCCAATTGGACAATGATCTATCTTACGAGGAGGAGCCGGTGGCTATTCTAGACCCGCAGGTTCGACAGTTGAGGTCGAAGAGTTATCCTTCTGTGCGTGTTCAGTGGAGAGGTCAGCCTCCTGAGGCATCGACCTGGGAGTCCGAGTCTGATATGCGGAGCCGTTACCCACACTTGTTTCCTGACTCGGTACTTCTTTCTTTTGTCCGTTCGAGGACGAACGGTTGTTTTAGAGGTGGAGATTGTGACGACCCAAAGGGTCATCACTTATTTAATTAATCATTTCGAGCTTCTGAGGCCTTGAAAACCTCATTCTATGTTGCATCGATTTACGTGCACGATCCGAGCATGTAGCCGGAAAGATTTTGTGATAGAAAATATGAATTCTATGAGAAATTTGGATAAAAATGATATTAATATTGATATGGTTGACTTCGGTCAACATTTTTGGTAAACGGATCCGGATCCGAGATTGGATGGTCCCGAGAGGTCCGTAGGAAAATATGGGACTTGGACATGTGTCCGGAGTCGAATTCTGAGGCCTAGAGCCCAAGTTATGAATTTTTCTATGAAATTGTTTTTGATGTAATTGTTAAAGGAAATAAATTAATTGACCTTGGTATCGGGCTCGTATTTTGGTTCCGACGCCCGGTACAAGTCTTAAATATTATATATGTGATTTCTGTAAAGTTTGGTGACATTCGGATGTCGTTTGAGATGTTTTGGACCTTGAGTTCCAAGTTAAGAAGTTTTATAAATCAAAAGTATGAAAATCATGAGTTTGAGGCTTGATTTGATTAAAACGAAGTGATATTGGCGATGTGATTGCACGAACAAGTTCATAATGTGTTTTTGAGGTTATGTACATGTTTGGTTTGGAGCCCGGGGGGCTCGGGTAAAGATTTGATAGGCCGTTGGATGAAATTCTGAATTTTTGCACTGCTGGTTTTTCACCCAGTTGTTGGCTTCGCAATTGCGAAGTATTTCTCGCAATTGCGAAGGGGACAGTGTAAGGCAAGGCTCGCAAATGCGAACCTTTATCGCAAATACGAAGCCCCCTTTGACCCAGCCTTGTTCGCAAATGCGACCATTTGTTCGCATTTGCGAAGGTCCCCAGTGCCTGCCTATGTTCGCAAATGCGAACAAAAGTTCGCAAATGCGAACATTCCCCATACTGCCTTGGTTCGCAAATGCGAACCATTGTTCGCAAATGCGAACACTGCCTTATACAGCATGTGTTCGCAAATGCGAACATTAGTTCGCAAATGCGAGATTGTTCGCAAATGCGAACAAATGTTCGCAAATGCGAACTTCCCACCCTTAGCTTATTTTTCAAACTCCAGAAATTGGTCGGGGTTCGCAATTGCGAACCCATGTTCGCAAATGCGAACACAGAGACCTGAAAAACACGAATTTCAGTCATTTCTTCACTTTTTACAAAACAAAAACACCCATTTGCGATTCTTCACGGATTTCTT
>JASVEL010013487.1:0-68442 GCA_032618575.1 Nicotiana noctiflora | reverse complement strand
AAATCATATACATGAACTCGTGGGGGGATGGGTAACCGGATTTTGGTCCTAACCCCGAGTTCCGACCATGTGGGCCCGGGGTTGAAATTTACTATTCTGGGCGGAATGTTGTAAAAGTTGTATTTGGTCTTAAGAATTAGTTTGTTGAGTAGAATTGATGATATTAAATCAATTATGTATAGATACGATTGGATTGGAGCCAAAGTTGAAAGAAAAAGACATTTCCACGGATTGAATTGTTCATAAACACTCGAGGTAAGTGTTTGTTCTATCCTAGCTTGAGGAATAGGATTATGTGTTATGTGTTATGTGATCGAGTGCGGTGTATGGGCTGTGGTGACGAGCATCCATACACTGGCGTCTAGTATGACCGTGAGTCGTTGGAAAATGATTATTTTGAGATATATTACGGATGAATTGTTATTGTTCTCCCTTGTTGGGACTTGTTGTGAAGATAATTATTGATTGCCCTTGATGGGACGGTTTATGAATTACTGTTTCTTTCTTTGCCCTTAACTGTGATTGTTATTTGGGTGAGGAAGAGTGATAGTGCACGAAGGGTGATGTCGTGCCATGTTTATTTATTTATGCACGAAGGTAAATGTCGTGCCATGTTTATTTATTGATTATGCACGAAGGATCATGCCGTGCCCTGTTATTGAACCATGTATGAAAGATCATGCCGTACTATGGATGTGAGGATGAGAGTAAAAGCACGAAGGGTGATGCCGTGTACTTTATTTGTTTATTTGGTGAGGATGAGAGTAAAAGCACGAAGGGTGATGCCGTGCAATTGCTTGCTATTTCTTGAATTGATATTACTTGTGTTTACATTATACTTTGTTTTTCCTTGTGAATTTATTAACTGTTGTTAATTGTTGAATTCTTTGAGATATTCCTTATTGTGTTATTACCTAATTATTTCTTGCTATTCTGTGGTATACATAGACATTGAATTGCACAGGTTTGTGTGGGTGTCTGGTCCTAGGCTTGTCACTACTTCGCCGGGATAGGCCAGGCACTTACCAGCACATGGGGTCGGTTGTGCTAATATTATACTTCTGTGCGTTTTTGCACAGGTCCAGGTTACGATCAGGAGCAACAGCAGTAGTAAATCGATTGCGTGGGAGTTGATCATATTTGAGACCGAGGTAGCTTGCAGACGTCCGCAGGCCCGGCGTCTCTCTCTTTATTTATGTTATTAGTCGTAGTCTCTTTGTTCCGAGACAAACAGAATTATGTTATATTTCCTTCAGACTTTTATGTGTAGTATTCCATAAGTAGTTCGTGAGTTGGTGACTCCACGTCTTGGGTAGAGGATTTCAGTATGATTCGCACCTTGTGATTTGTTATTTCCATTTCGATAAAGTATTCCGCATTTATTTAATTAAAATTGTGCTAAAAACAAGATAGTATGAATACAGTGGCTTGCCTAGCTACCACGAGTAGGCGTCATCACGATCCCGATGTTGGGAAAAAATTCGGGTCGTGACATAGGGTTTATTGGATCTTCCCCTTATGTATCATCAATTTACTTAGAATTATATGCCTTATTACAAGGATTAAATATAGCTTTTGATCATCAATTATCTCCACTGGAAGTGGAAGTGGATGTAATTGGGCTTCTACCTCTATTACAGTACAAAAATATTGCCTTATCTAACTTGGTTGCGAATTGCAGGTACTATCTGGACGAGCTAGGTAAATCAGTTATCAAGCATGTGTACAGAGGACAAAATATGGTGGCTGATAAGTTTGCTAAGGAGGGACATCATTTTGGAGAAAATCACTTGCCTATAGTTTTGGAGATTGTTTCTCATTTTGCTGCGCTACTTTTTGAAACTAACAAGCCAGATAGTGGATATAAACCTTGTAATTACTTATGTGTGAATGACTGTCATGATGATAATTCTATTAGGAAGTCTGTGACAGATGTAAATATAATTACTACTAGCTTTATATCTTGTAATAGGATGACATATAGGCATCAACCCTCTGTATGCATTTCTTAAATATTAATATTATTTTTGTTTACAAAAAAAAAACATTCACACTTGTGCGGCACATTGATTGGATATCCATTGGAAAATCGTAAATTTCTTTTACTGACCATGATATCACAATTGAATTAAAATAATACTATTGTTTATGTTATAACTCTTGAGGATTTTATGAATGATTAGAGTATTTCATCATGAAATATTGTTAATTTCTACTACACTTAAACACAAGAAGGGAGGTTGACTTATGTCTTGTTTGATTTTCGTGTTTCCAAAGAACCTAGTTCTTTGAACTAGTTGCGGAAAAGTAATCATGGCTCAACAGAGTAAAAACCACGACCTACCCTATAAATCTCCACTAACTTCAAAGAGCAATTTTTAGGTTACAATTCAATAATCAGGAGAACTAACTCTAGTACTCTAACCCCTACAATCAACCCAATTGTAGCAATCACTTTCCAGACTAACTCTAGCCTAGAAAGCTAACAGAAACAAAGTCATAATGATGACCTATTACAAAACTTTTATGAAAGCAAACAGGTACGAATCAGAACAAAAGACTCAACCTAACAACTAAAGAACTCGAGCAGCTTCATCTTCAAGAACCTATTCTTCAATTGATTAAGTTGGATCTTCAGAACTATCTTATTGCACAAGTACTCTTACTACTAGTATTACTGGTAAACCTAGGAGAAAATCACAACTGCCTGTCAGTCTACCACCTTAATCCTCGACCTCCACACCTTCCTATCATGGGTTATGACATCGGTAAGGCATCGGCAATGACTCGTAACTATACTAGCAAGTTACAGAAAAGGCCTTTACCTAACACCTATGAATCAATGAGAAAACTGCTCCAACTCCAATTTGGGTTGAGGAGGTATTACAGGAGCATAGTATGAGATGTATCTATAGAAACTTGAACTAAGGCATAAGCTCAATGTCGTAACTCTAACAAACAATTCCGCGTTCACCATACAAGTAAAAACCTGCATTCCTAATCCCAACAATACGTCTTACCAACTAAAATCATACACTGTGCCTGTACTGGGTAATGAGATGGACACAATTCATCATCTCAAAGAAGTTTAGAAGAAACAAGATCAAGCACAGGAATCCATGATTTCAACTTTATGGGTATTTAATGAATTTCTTAACACAAATTCAACTGTTGGAGCTAAAGCTACCAGGTTCGGCCGAACCTAGTATGTAGGCTTCAGACTTCGTCTCTGACTATGAACAAGCATAACTGAAAAGGGCAATTACTTTGTACTAAAAATCACCACTTGTGGAAAAAGTCTAAACAGCAAAAAAGGATGATGTGTGCAAGAACTATCAAAAGAATCTTCTATGCACCTCTTCATTAGTGAGTTAGAAATAAATCGAATGACCAAACAAAAACGGTCAGCAGCATCAATTTGATACACTACTGTTAGTTCTGCTACTATGACAGGAACCAAACTGAAAAGACTGTAAATTCTTATTGATGATTATGCTGTTTCATGAATTTCATAAACTTGCAGCAATGTAAATAACAAGAATGGATGAACACACTGTCAACACTGTTAAATTTCGGCATTCCCTAAAGCTGCAGTTTCCTATAATCTGAACTTAGTCCAAATGAAACCCATGTGTATTCTGTACTAAGCGCTATGTAATTTGAAACAAAATCTCAGCTAATAGAGAGCATCGTTTACAGGGATTTCATCGCCACAGCTGAGATACTCAGGGATAACATACACCTTGGATAAAGTAAATAACTGGTAATAGTATTTTGCAGGCTTAAAGAGGCTCCCGAGTAGTGTCTGTATCGACAAAATTTGGATCGTACAGCTCATATTCATAATCTGCATCAAGGTTCTCCATTGTTCTGCCAAATACAAACTGCTTTGTTCCCATAGTGGTGAAAGGCATCAAGCCAAAAGCTCGGGCAGTTTTGATCTCCCTGGCAATCTTTCTTTGAGCCTTAGCACTAATTTTAGTCTATACATGACCAAAAAGAAAAAAGTAAGAGACATTTCACGTATTTGGTCCCTCAATCAACTAGTTGATGGATTTAATTACGAACCTTGCTCCTCTTGATAATAATTCCAGCCTCCGTGATGAAGTTAGCTAGGAACCTCACATTCTGAATTTGCAAATTTGTTAAATGTATAAATCAGATAAGGAGTCAGAAAGTTCAAGACAACATCCGAGTACTTGGGAACTCAGTAGCAATGAACAATATACATATTTGATGGTGTTTCCACATGCAGATAGTTGGGTGCATACACAGTAACATGTTAAAGACATATATGATCAAAAAGATGTGGAACCAATAATACTAACCCTGAAATCAGCTTTCCGTAAAACTTCCTCTGTCGTAGTTTCAAATTCATCCCTTTTCATGGGCTTGCGAACTCCTGGTTTTCTAAGATCAAGATCCTGCAGATAATAATAAAAAGCTTAGAGGTGGACATAAGAGCACCGTAGATTCTAACAGTGCAAAAGAGAGCTGGTTGAATTATGGCGACAAATTAATGCCATCCATAGTTCTGCTCGTGCCACAGAGAACGAGGTATGAAAACACGGTATACTAGGAATAAACGTTTAGAACATACAATTCTAGCACAGCTCAAACATTTAAATGTTTCATGGAAGCTGTTTACATGCAAAAACAGGTGCAAAATATACACAAAACACACTGAGACATCCTCATATTAAAATATGACACTCAAGATGCTGAATGCATGCAAGAAATACTACCTCTTAATCATACCTTGATATCATAAGTGTTCCCGGGCCAAAAGGTCATATCTGCTCTGTAAGCATAATCATCCTTATCTATTTCATCAGGATCAAACTTAAAATATGTGGCTGCTTCCTTCAGTTTACCATCCATCCCATCTGATAATGAATCAAAACTCTCATCCAGACCATCGAGGAAACTAGATCTGTTTCCAGTACTGAATGTGGAGCCCGGACCAGATCTATCGTAAGACTTTTCAGCCCTATCAAGCTTTCTGAAAAAGGCGTTTGGACTTGGCCTGTTTCCGGTATTATCACCAAAAATTCGTCTTTCAAAGTCTTCAGTGGACTCAAATGAGTTGTTGTTTTGCTTATCATCAGGGGCTGTGCAGGGACAAAAAAGTTGTCCATTACCAGGGATGTAAATGAAAAAAGAGAAAATGAACATACATGAAATAGTTGATGACGACCAATGTTGAAGAAACACACTATGATTTCCAGAATACAGACTCATAATGCCAGTTTAGTTCATACAATATGAAAGGCAGACAATTCCCAAAAGAAAAGTGTGGCCAGTCAAACATCATGTATCCAAAAGATGCTTGACCATGTTAGAATTCTTTCTGCTGTTCAATCACAGGATGCACATTTTCATTGTGTCTCCAATGCGTTCAGATGTTTACATCTCAACAATTTTTTCAAGTGTTCTTTCAGGGAAGATGCATAATAATACACTTAAATGAGATGACAGCCAAAGGTGAGTCTCGTAATAGACCCTTATTTGTTCTTTGTTCTCTACTCTTTACTTTTTCCTCGCCACTTTTCTTAAATAACAACATTTATGAACACTCTTCATCCAAGAAATTCATTCAGACAAGGGAAGATCCTCCGCATTTAATGTCATAGCATTAGTACTTGACCTCAAAGGTCTTCTTTTTTTGGGTTGAGAAATAGTAAAATTTGAATTCAATAAAGCACTAAAGAAGTGCTTTTATACACCTCACCCTTAAACGTCCATTCTCCTAGAGTTCAAAGCGATTCTCACTCTCAGCACATCCTTTTTAAGACAAAAGCAACCAGGGCAAGAATACCATGGTCGTACAAAGGGGAGCAGGTCAAATTCCAATACTGTAGCCCTCAAAAAGTTTAAAGGATAGATCCAAAATGACCACTAGATCACACCCTTGGATGCAGAGAGTCTAATATTCTACATTATATTATGTTATCTACCCCTTATTCTACATTAAATTGTGATTTACTCTTTATTTTACAAAAATTACATGCTTCTTGGATCCTCCTCAAGCTATGCAACTTATAGTTCTTTGAGAATAGAAACACATGAATAGTTTGTCTAAAAAGCTGGCTATCTCCACTCCTCAAATTATCAGAAAAATTAGCACAAAAAAAGGTTGGTCAAGTCCTAGAATCTTTCACTCTTCAAGTGATATTCAATCATCAAAAACATAGTGTCCTATAGTTTTGTAGACGAGCAAGCACATACCTCATTTCGAACATTTAATCAAAGGTTTAAATATTTTTGCTTAAAAAAATAAACAAGTATCAAAACAGAACATAAAAAACCAAAAAAAAATTGTGTCTATCGGAAGGCAGAAACTTTAAGCTTAATTAGGTGAATTTAAAAACTCCTGAACAATGGCAATAGAATTCAAAATAAACTCAAAAAAAATTGCACATTTTTAGTTATAAAATGGGAAATTTGGAAGGACAGACTACGAAATATGATAAAGAATTGAATAAATATACCTACCAAAATTTGGAAGTGCAGAAAAGGTCCGTAAAACTTGAGGATACTGATTAGAGGAACGAGATAAGCAAGCATTCGCAGTCCATTTGATGAAAAGCCTCATTTTGCCTACAATAATGCAAAATCACATTACCTTTATTTGGACAAACCATTCGATTTTATAATAGGATTCATAATCATAAAATATTAAGTAACAAATACTCACAAGAGGCAATTTCGCTTTTCCTACTGGGTCAGAAACAGCAAAAAACAGAGAGGGCATAAACCTAGAGCTAGAGTCAGAATCTACCAAAATGATGAAAATTGAGGAATGAGAACCTGTTGAGTGTTGAAAAGTTGAATTCTTGCCGAGAGGAGACGGCGAGGACGGAGAGCCGTCGTCGGAGCTCAGAGTCGTTCTCGTCGAGGAGGGAGAAATGAGAAGTGAGGAATTGAAAACCCTAACCTAACGTCGACTAAACCTAACGTCTGACTTGAGTTATATCAATAACCAAAAGTTATATCCTTATAAAAACTAAAACTATTAGGATATTTCAATATAAACTAGTATTAGAGTAGGCTTTGCGTCGTGAAATATGATAACGAGAGATTATGTAAATTAGATAAATAGTTTTTAAATAATATGTTTGAGATATAAATAAAATTGAAATGAGCTTACGATAGTGATGAATGCAAAGTTTCTAAAATGAATAATATTAAGTTAATTTGGAATAATAGTTCAGATAGATATAGATATAGTTCAAAATATAAAAAGTTAGGAATTTATATTGATTAAATAGACCAAAATGGAAATACTATTATTGTACTTTTCAATCGGTATCTCAATATGAAAGTCAAATAGTTTAATTTTTCATCTTAATATGTCAATTTGATAATTTTTCACATTATAGGTATTAGGAAAATGAAAGTTCTATAATTAAAATTATTTAGTGAACGTATTAAGTCTTAAAGAAAAAAAATAAACCTTTATTTTTGACGTGGCTAAAAATGAACAAAAGAAGTAAAATTATCTATAAAAACATTTTTTCTAAAAAAAAGTTAAAATGTGAAACAAAAACAGTCGAAAACTATCTTACTCTTTCTTTTCTTTTTGACTTATTACTACTATTCGTACCCGCGCGTTACGTTGATCGTATAAAAAAATATTAAATTATGATCGAATTTATTTAAACATATTGAGTCGTATTGTTTCAATAAAATTTCACGATGATTTATCAATAATCAATAATAATTGTTTGTATTATTTACTTCATCTTATTTGAATTTTAAAGTATAACACCATTATTTCTATCTACTGCTTTGTGTATTTTTCCTATTTATTGACGATTATTTTTTCCAGTTAATTACCTATAATTCAAATAATATCATATTTAAAATTCAATTGAGACTTTGAATTGTACAATAATGAGATAACAATCCTAGTCCTTTTGACAAAACCCTCGGTGAAATACGAAATTGAATTTTACATGCTTAATGTTAAAATTTTGGTAACTATCACTATGAAGAAATCATAAAGTGAAAGATAATCAGTTGTGACAAAAAGAATAATTCAACCAATTCTTGCACTGATAATATGACTTTTACTTGGTGCAAGTATCACAACTTTTTTTCCTCCGCAAGTTTATTAATGTGACGACCCGACCCGTCGTCACGTGAGTTACCACCCCATTTTAGGGGTGGGCATCAGTCGGTTCGGTTCGGTTTTGAAAATTATCGATTTTTCCTATCGGTTATCGGTTTACAAAAATCATAACCCGATAACCAAACCGATAAGATATTAGTTATCGGTTATCATCTTATCGGTTATTGATCTTATCGGTTCGGTTATCGGTTTACCCGATAAGATAAAACTAAAATTAAAAGTGCTCAATTACTCAAACTAAATATCAAAAAATTGCTACTCCTCTAACCATAAATTTCATATGAGTAGAGAAGACACCAAGGCTGGCGGTTAGCAAACAGAAAACATAAATCAGAAGCAAACATAGGCAAAAATCAGAAGCAAACAGAGGCAAAATTTTTGAGCAAACAAAACAATTAACAAGAAGCAAATAAAAAATCTTGAGCCAAAAATTACACGATGCGATTGACGAGTCAGGCGTTTGGCGTTACACGATGCGATTGACTGTTTCGAGTTGGGGGTTGCGGCGGAAATACAATGAGAGAGACAAATACTGAGTAAACTGAAGAGGGAAGGGAATTAGTAAAATAAAACCCTAGTATATACTTAACGGTAGATTAATAAATTACTTCATTCTTATTGTGTTATCGGTTTTTACCCAATAACAAAAATACAAATCGAGACCGAACCGATAACCCAATAAAAATTTCTTTTTATCCCGTTACCGAACCGTTAACCCAATAACCCAATACCGATAACTCAATAAAGAATTAACGGTTCGGATTATCGGTTTTACCCGATATATGCCCACCCCTACCCCATTTCCCCCTGGTGTTGCTTCATGTTTCTATATCAGTATTAGAGTTGATCAGGTGTAATGGAATTGGTTCTGGTCTAAAATAAGGCACATAGCCTCTTAGAAGGAAGTTTATTTTGGAAAAGTCAACCGGAAGTTGACTATGTGGTTAGAGAGATCGGATGTGAATTTCGGTGGTTCGGTTAGCTTCGGGGGATGATTTGTGACTTAGGAGAGCGACAGAAATCAAATTTGAAGGTCCGGTGTAGAAATAGGCTTGAATTGGCGAAGTTGGAAGTTTGGCGAATTCCGGTTGATAGGTGAGATTTTCATCCGGGGGTTGCGGTAGCTTCTTTAGGTGATTTTGGATATATATGTAAATTTTTAGGTCATTCAGACGTTGTTTGGTCGGATTTTTGATCGATTGTGAGTTTCGGAAGTTTTAGTTGAACTTAGGCTTGAATCCGTCGTGATTTGATGATTTTTGTGTTAATGGGCATGTTTTTATAATTGGAGCAAGTTCGTATGATGTTTTGGAGTAGGTTGGTGTTTTTGGTTGGGGTCCCGGGGCCTCGAGGTGATTTTAGGGGTTCAGACGGACCCTTTTTGATTTGTATTGAGATTAGTTTTTGTACTATAAGTGTTGCCGACTTTTGTTCATCGTGTTTGCGTGGTGATGGATGCGAATGCGTAGGGTAATTTTGGGAGCCTTGAAGTTATGCTTTCGCGTTCACGAAGGTGATGCCGCGAACGCGTAGTTGTGGAGTCTAGTGATTCGCGTTCGCGTTGGGTTTTTCACGTTTGCGAAGGAGGATTTGGAGTCAGTGGAATTTTATTATACGTGTTCGCGTGAAAGGAGGACGCGATCGCGTGGAGTCAGGCCATTGAGCATCGCGTTCTCGTTGGGATATGTCACGTTTGTGTATGAGGTGAGTCAGGAAGCATCGCGTTCGTGTGGTGAAGGGTCGCGTTCGCGTAAGGTGATTTTGAATTTTAAATGTGATGGTCTTCGCGTTCGCATGGCTTGTGTCGCGAACGCGATGCAGCAAAGGCTGGGTGGACAGAAGAGTTTTATAACATTTCCTCCGCGAGCAAAAATCATTTTTCACCATTGTTGAGCATATTTTGGAGCTTTTGACGAGGGATTAAGAGGATTTCGACTAGGATTCGATTGGAGGTAAGTTTTATGAGCTAAATATGTGATATTATTTAAGATTCATCATCTAAATCTCTGAAAATTTGGTGAAAATTGGAGAAGTTAGGGCTTGGTTTTTGGTATTGTAAAATTGAAATTTGAAAGGGCTATTGAACTCCAATTTTGATAAATTTTATATGTACGGACTCGTGGCAAGATGAGGATTCCTAAAAAGTGAATTTCGTAATTTTTCGAGAAGTGGGTCCGGGGCTCATGTTTTGCCAACTTCGTGTTTTTGGGTATTTTTCGAGTTATTTCGATTGGGTTATGTTCCATTAGCCTATTTTAATATATTTCTTGTGGTTTTGATCAGATTTGGCAACCGAGGATGTTGATTCAAGAGGGAAAGGCTTAGCGGTCTAGTCTCGTGGCCGGTTCAAGGTGAGTAATATATGTGGATGATGACCTGAGGGTTTGAAACCCCTGTATATCACACTGTGATGCTATATTGAGGCGAGACACGTACTCTACAGTGAGTGTGGGGTCGATTGTGATTGGGGATTGTGGCAGTCCGCCCGAGTGATATTGTACTATGTTGTTCGTTATAAATGAGCCGGTAAACCTCCTACTTGGATGGCTATAGATATATTTGGGCTGCGTGTCGATTATTTAGATCTCGTAGGGCAATTATGGTTGTTTCTATGATTTATAGCATGTTTTTATGATATTAGTCCTAAGCTAAACACTGTCTAGATATGACTGGCAAATTCTAAGGTTTTGAATACCTAATGTTATAATTACTGATAAACGGAACTAAAAATAGTAAGTTTAATTGTACTTGTGTGGCTTGCATGTATATAGTTGGACTGATAGTGGTAGGCTGCATGACGCAGCGTATGTTACTATGATATTGCACTTGGGCTGTAGGAGCCCCTCCGGAGTCTGAACCCCCACAGTGAACGCGGGTACCCAAATGGATCGGGTTGCGCGTCGCAGTTTCATGTGCATTTGCATTGAATTCATGCATTTGATACTTATCTACTCTATCTGTTAATACTTCTTGAGATTACACTGTTAAAAGTAGAAATATTGTTATATCTTTACTTTGTAATATATTGGAATTTCTTACCTTCAATGTCATTATACATGTCTATTACCGTTGAGTTGGAAGTACTCATTTTACTCCCTAAACCATGTGTGCAGATCCAGGTACTTCAGGGCATAGTTGAGCTCACTGCTGTTCTTCAGAGTTATTATTTGGAGTTGTCGAGGTAGCTGCCTGGCGTCCACAGGACCCGACTCCTCCCTTATTTCTTGTATTTGACTTTTCCGTATACTTTAGACTATGTTGTATACAATATTATTATGATATTCTGGTAGAGGCTCTGGATTCATGACCCCCAGATCTGTGGGAGGTTGTTCTATATTTGATGATTTTAGGTTGTTTTCTATCTATCAGCTATAATTCTGTTTTTCTTTGTTGTTAATGATTTTTAAATAAAGATTTTGAGTTCTATGCTCGGGTTGTGAGTATAATTAATTGGTTGGGCTTCCCTAGCAGTTGTGCTGGGCGCCATAACGATCGAGTTTGGGGTCGTAACAAGTTGGTATCAGAGCCTAGGTTACTAGGCCTCATGAGTCTTGAGCCGGTTAGTAGAGTCTCGCGGATCGGTACGGAGATGTCGGTATTTATCCTCGAGAGGTTGCAGAACCTTTAGGAAACACTTCATATTCTTGAACTCTTGTCGTGCGGCTTTGTTGTTCCGAGAACTAAACTTCTGTTTTCTATTCTCTCGCAGATGGCGAGAACTCGTGCTACTGGACGTGGCGGACGACCACTATTGCCACCAAGCTAGAGGTCGTAGATGCGGCCGTGGTCGTGGTCGAGGTAGAGCAGCAGGGGAAGTACCAGTCGACCAGGAAAGATCACCTATTTGTTTTTTACCGGGTTCAGCAAGAAATCATAAATAAGCTCTACCAAGGATTGCCAAGCATTTGGTACTGAGTTTCCTCCTCCCTCACCCGTTGCCTCTATTCAGGATTAGCCTCCAGCTGTTGATGCTCCAACAGCACCCGCTCAGGCACCAACAGTACCTATTGTGATTCGTGGTCTTCAGAAGGCTTTAGCTCATATCTTATCTATCTGCACTGGTCTGGCTCAGGCAGTCTCAGCCTCTACCGCCACAACTACATCTCAGACCGGGGGTGGTCATCAGACCCTCGCAGCTCGCATACCAGAGCAGGTTGTGCAGGGACTTCAGACACCGGAGGCAGCCCCAGCTCAGCCAGTTGCACCGGCTGCTCCAGTTGTGCCAGTCACACCAGCCCCAAGGTATGTTGTTCCGGTGATGCCTGACGACGAGCAGTGTTGGCTTGAGAGGTTTCGTAGACTTCAGCCTCCGACATTCAGTGGTACTGAGGGCGAGGATGGCCGGGGATTTCTGGACAAGTGTTAGAGAATGCTTCGTATAACAGGGATTTTAGAGTCTAGTGAGGTGTCTTTTACTACCTTCCAGTTCTCGGGGCTAGCATTCACATGGTGGGAGGAGTTTGAGAGGCATAGGCCTGTAGGAGTAGCACCCCTTACTTGGTGGCAGTTCTCCACTCTCTTTTTTGAGAAGTATGTGCCGCAGTCTCGCAGAGAGGAGCTGCGCCGACAGTTTGAGTGGTTGGTCGAGGGTGATATGACAGTAACTTAGTACGAGTTGAGATATCTTCAGTTAGCCAGACATGCTACATGGATGATCCCGACAGATCGGGAGAGGGTCAGGAGGTTCATAGATGGCTCAACTATTCTATTCGTATTTTGATCACTAGGGAGAGGGTGGTAGTAGATTCATTTGAGGAGGTAATGGATATGGATCACCAGATTGAGACAGATCATCACTGAGAGCGAGAGGAGAGGGAGGCCAAGAGGCCTCGAGGTTTGGGTAGCTACAGTGGTTCTCCATCTAGGGGCCAGTTTCAATAGGGCAGAGGTCATTCTTTTAGGCCTCCTCAGACAGGCCGCCTAGAGTACGGTGGGGCTTCTTCTGGTCGTGGCCGTCAGGGTTATCAGTAGGGCCAGTCTTCACTCAGTGCCCTTCCAGCTCAGAGTTCTACTCTTGCTTCTTCAGCCCAGGGCTTATCTGTGGCGAGGGGTTTCCTTCAGTCCCCTTCACCAGCTCCGGCTAGTTGTAATGAGTGTGGCAAGTTTGGCCACATGAGGAGACAATGTCCTCGTCTTCGCAGTGGTTGGTATTAGCAGAGGGATCAGCCGTCCTCTTCTACTCCATCGACTTCAGCACCATCCCAGTTTGGTAGGGGTGGAGGTTAGTCAGCTAGAGGTCGCCCTAGGAGTGTTGATCGACTGAGCGGTGGTTAGGCTCAGTTCTATACGCTTCTAGATAGGAGAGACGATGTTGCATCAGACGCAGTGATCACATGTATTATCTCAGTTTTCCACATGGATGCTTCTGTTTTGTTGATCCCGGGTCTACATACTCCTATGTATCTTCATATTTTTCTCGTCATTTGGGTACGACCCGTGGTTGTCTTGCCTTTCTTGTGCATGTATCCACCCCAATGGGTGATACTATTATTGTGGATCATGTATATCGATCATGTCTTGTTACTATTGGGGTCTGGAGAGCCGAATTGATTTGTTGTTGTTGGGTATGGTATACTTCGATATGATTCTGGGTATGGATTGGCTATTTGTACCATGCTATTCTAGTCATGCTAAGACAATTATGTTTGCTATTTTAGGTATTCCGAGAATTGAGTGGCGAGGTTCGACTGATTATGTTCCTAGCCGGGTGATTTCTTTCTTAAAGGCCCAGCGGATGGTTGGGAAGGGATGTTTATCATATTTAGTATTTCTGAGAGATGTTGGAGCTGAGACTCCTAGTATTGATTCTATGCCCATTATAAGATATTTTCCAGATGTGTTTCCAGCAGACCTGCCAGGCATGCCGTCGGACAGGGATATTGACTTTGGTATTGATTTGGTGTCGGGCAACCAGCCCATCTCTATTCCTCCTTATCGTATGGAACCAGCTAAGTTGAAGGAATTGAAATAGCAGCTTCAGGAACTCCTAGATAAGGGGTTCATTCGCCCGAGTGTATTGTCTTGGGGTGCACCGGTGTTATTTCTCAAGAAGAAGGATGGCTTAATGAGGATGTGTATTGATTATAGACAGCTGAACAAGGTAACGGTGAAGAACAAGTATCCTCTACCGCGCATTGATGATTTATTTGATCAGCTCCAAGGAGCGAGGGTTTCTCGAATATTGATCTTCGTTCAGGCTATCACCAGCTGAAGATTAGAGATTCTGACATCATGAAGACAACTTTCAAGATGAGATATGGGCATTATGAGTTTCTAGTTATGTCTTTTGAGCTGACTAATGCCCCAGCCGCATTCATGCAATTTATGAACTGTGACGATCCGGCCCGTCGTCACGAGAGTTACCTCCTCGTTATCCCCTCATTATGTGTTTCATTATTTATAAATCTGTATTAGAGTCTATAGGGTGAATTTGGATCGATTCTTGTTGAACCCTTTTTGAGTGAAGCTTATTTCTGAAAAGTCAACCTGAAGTTGACTATGTGGTTAGAGGGCTCAGATGTGGATTCTGATGATTCGGTTAGCTTCGGAAGGTGATTTGTGACTTAGGGGAGCGATCAGAATTGAATTTGGAGGCCCGGTGTAGAAATAGGCTTGAATTGGCTAAGTTGGAATTTTGGCGAAATCCGGTCGATTGGTGAGATTTTGATCCGCAAGTCAGAATGGAATTTTGACAGTTGAAGTAGCTTCGTTAGATAATTTTGGATATGTCTGCAAATTTTCAGATCATTCAGACATCGTTTGGTTGGGTTTTTGATAGAATGTAGGTTTCAGAAGTTTTAGTTGAAACTTAGGCTTGAATCCACCTTAATTTGATGATTAGTGTGTTTTAGGGTATGTTTTTATGATTGGAATAAGTTTATGTGATGATTTAGAGTGGATTTGTATTTTTGGTTGAGGTCCCGGGGACCTCGGGATATTTTCGGAAGGTGAAACGGAGGAAATGTGGAAGTTTGAACTGCTGGTATTTTATTGCAGTAGTGACTTCCGCTTCTGTGGAAGGGAGACCACAAAAGCGGCTCCGCAAAAGTGGAATAATGATCGCAGATGCGATCTTAGGGCTGTCCAATGAAGATTTCCTCCGAAGCGGGTGAATAGTCGTAGGGGCGGACCCGCAGAAGTGAAAAATAGCGGATTGAGGAATCTCGCAAAAGCGGAGGTGTATCCACTTAAGCGGCCTCGCAGGAGCGAGTGTTGAACCACTGAAGCGGTAAGGGACTATAATGAATGTTGCAGAAGCGACCCAATTTCCGCAGAAGTGGACAAGCGGAAACGGCATTTTGGCCGCAGAAGCGAAAGTGCCTAAGGTTTAATGAACAGTGCTGGTTCGAAAATTTCAGTAGAGAAAATCATTTGGGGTTTCGAACTTAGAGGCGAATTTGGTGATTTTGAGGAGGAAATCGAGGGGTATCATCAGGTAAGCACTCTTGGACTCATATTATGTTAATATATTGATAAACCGTGGATTTAATCTCTGAAAATGGAGGAATCAAGGTGTAAAAATGGGTGATTTTGCTATAAGCCTAGGAAATAGAAAATTGACGATTTGAATGGGCAAACGGATTCCGATTTTGATAAACTTTATATGTATGGACTCGTGGAGAGATAATGGTTCTGAAAATATAACTTTTGTAATTTTGTGAAAAGCTGGCCCGGGGGTCAGGTTTTGGCAACTTCATGTTTTTGGGTGTAATTCGAGTTATTTCGATTGTGTTATGTTCCTTTAGCCTATTTTGATGTATTCCTATTGGTTTTGATCAGATTCTGCACCCGTGGAGGCCGATTCTCGTGGCAAGGGCATTGCGATCTAGTTTTTTAGCCGAGTCGAGGTGAGTAATGGGTATGGATGATAACCTGAGGTTTGAAACCCCGATATATCACTATGTAATGCTGTATTGAGGCGAGACACGTACTCTACATTGAGTGCGAGGTCGATTGTGATTGGGGACTATGGCTTAGTCCAACTGTGTAGTATTATACTGTGATGTTGGCTATAAATGAGCCGGTGAACCTCCTACTTGGATGGTTGTGGATATCTTTGGGCTGTGAGCCAATTATTTGGATCCCGTGAGGATCGTTATCATTGCTTCTGTGATTATATCATGTTATCCTGATATCAGTCCTCAGCTAAACACTATCTAAAATGGTTTTCCAAACTCTAGTATTTCTGGACACTATTTTCTATTGTTATTGATAAAAGAGATTTCAAAATGATATTTTCTGTGCCTGTGAGGCTTGCATTGCATGTAGCTGGACTGGTAGTGGATCGGGCTGCGCGCCGCAGCATATCATTGATATTGCGCTTGGGCTGTAGGAGCCCCTCCTGAGTCTGAACCCCCACAGTAAGCGCGGGTACCTAAATGGATCGGGCTACGCGCCGTAGCGGTCATGTCCATGCATCTGCATTGCATTTAGATATACCTGTTGTATTGCTTAGTTGTTATTGCCTATTTTGAGACTTACACTGTTGAAAATGGTAAAAGAAGGTTAGTATATAGCTTTGCTTAGTGCAATATTGGGTATATTTACCTTCAATGTCTTTATCCGTGCTTATTACCACTGAGTTGGAAGTACTCACACTACTCCGTGCACCTTGTGTGCATATCTAGGTACATCGCAGTAAGGCTGACTCCCCAGTTGATTCAGAGATCATACCGGACTGTCGAGGTAGCTGCTTAGCATCCGCACGACCTAACATTCCCTTTTATCCTCTATTATTTAGACTATTTTTACGCATTTGTCAGATACAGTTGTATTCAGTATCACTGTTATATTGTTGTTAGAGGCTCTTGGCTTATGATTCCAGATCAATGGGAGGTGTTATATTGTGTTGCGCTATTTTGCAACTTATGCTAAAATATCATACTTCTATTACTGTTAAATATTGCTTTTGAAGTAAAGTGAGAGCTGATAGCTCGGTATTGTGTGAGATTGGTCAGGCTAGCCTGGCAATGTGGTGGGCGCCATCACGATCGAGTTTTTGGGTCGTGACAAGTTGGTATCAGAGCATAAGTTACTACGCCTCATGAGTCTTGAGCCGGTTAGTAGTGTCTCGCGGATCGGTACAGAGACGTCTGTGTTTACCCTCGGGAGGCTGCAAACCTTTTAGGAAACACTTCACATTTCTTAAACTTTGTCGTGCGGTTTTGTTGTTCCGAGAACTGAACTTCTGTATTCTATTCTCTCGCATGTGGAGAGGACTCGTGCTACAGGACGAGGTGGACGACCACCATTGCCACCAGCTAGTGGTCGTGGTCGCGGCCATGGTCTTGGTAGAGTGAAAGGGGCAGTGCCAGTAGACCCACCTGTTGCCCCTATCCAGGATCAGCCCCCAGTGGTTGAGGCTCCAGCAGCACCCGCTCAGGCACCAATAGTGCCTATTGTTATTCATGGCCTTTAGGAGGCGTTGGCCCAGATATTATCTGTTTTTACTGGGTTGGCTCAGGTAGTTTCAGCTGCTACTACAGTAGCGACATCTCGACTGGGGATGGTCTTCAGAACCCCACAGCTCGCACACCAGAGCAGGTTCTGTAGGGACTTCAGACGCCAGAGGTAGTCCCAGCTTTGGTAGTTTCACCGACTGTTCCAGTTGTGCCACTTGCGCCAGCCCTAGAGTATGTTGTTCTATTGATGCCTGACGACGAGTTGCGTCGATTGGAGAGATTTGGCAGATTTCAGCCGCCTTCATTTAGTGGTACTGAGGGCGAGGATGCCCAGGGATTCTTAGACAAGTGTCAGAAGATGTTGCGTACATCGGGGATTCTTGAGTCCATTGGGTGGGAGGAGTTTGAGAGGCGTAGGCCTGTAGGGTCAGCACCCCTTACTTGGCAGCAGTTTTCCACTCTCTTTTTAGAGAAGTATGTGCCACAATCTCGCAGAGAGGAGTTGCATTGCCAGTTTGAGTGGCTAGTGCAGGGTGATATGACACCGACTCAGTATGAGTTGAGGTATACTCAGTTGGCCAAGCATGCTATTTGGATGATCCCGACAGATCGGGAGAGGATCAGGAGGTTCATTGATGGCCTCAACTATTCTATTCGTATCTTGATGACCAAGGAGAGAGTTTTGGCAGCATCTTTCGAACAGGTTGTTGATATGGCATGCTCTATTGAGGCAGATCGTCGCCGTGAGCGAGAGGAGAGGGAAGCCAAAAGGCCTCAAGGTTCTAGCAGTTTTAGTGGTGCTCTATCTAGGGGGCAGTTTCATCAGGGCATAGGTCGTTCATCTAGACCTCCTCAATCAGGTCACCCAGAGCATAGTGGAGCTTCTTCCAACTGTGGCCGTCAGGGTTTTCAGTAGGGCCAGTCTTGACTCAGCGCCCTCCCAGCTTAGAGTTCAACACCTTCTTCTTCAGCCAAGGGTTCATCTGCAGCGAGGGGTTCCCTTCAGTCCCCTTCTCCAGCGCTAGGCAGTTGTTTTAAGTGTGGCGAGTTTGGCCACATTAGGAGGCAGTGTCCTCGACTTCGCAGAGGTAGGTCTCAGCAGAGGGATCAACCATTTTCTTCAACTCTATCTACTTCGGCACCATCTCAGGCTAGTAGGGGTGGAGGTCAGTCTTCTACAGGTCACCCCAGGAGTGAGGAGCGATCGAGTGGTGGTTAGGCACGTTTCTATGCACTTCTTGATATGCGAGATGTTGTTGCCTCAACCACAGTGATTACAAATATAATTTTAGTTTGTCATAGAGATGCTTCTGTTTTGTTTAATCACAGGTTCATATATTCGTACATGTTTTCTTATTTTGCATATCATTTGGGTGCGACCCGTGGTAGTCTTGATTTTCCTGTTCATGTATCCACCCCGGTGGGTGATACGATTATTGTGGATCACGTCTATCGATCCTGTATTGTTTCTATTGGGGGTGTAGAGACCCGAGTGGATCTGCTATTATTAGGTATGGTGGATTTCGATGTGATTTTGGGCATGGATTGGTTGTCCCCATGCCATGCTATTTTGGGCGGTCATGCCAAGATAGTTACATTGGCTATTCCCGGTATTCCTCAGATTGAGTCGCGGGGTTCGACTGTTTATGTCCCCAGCCGTGTGATTTCATTCTTAAAGGCTTAGAGAATAGTTAAAAAAAGGTGTTTGTTGTATCTAGCATTTGTGAGGGATGTGGGAGCTGAGACTCCTAGTATTGATTCTGTGACTGTTGTGAGGGACTTTCCATATGTGTTCCCATCAGACCTGCCGGGCATGCCATCGGACAGGGATATCGACTTTGGTATTGATTTGGGGTTGGGCACTCTGGCCATTTCTATTCTTCCTTATCGTATGGCACCAACTTAGCTGAAGGAATTGAAAGAACAGCTTCAACAACTTTTAGATAAGGGATTCATCCGCCCTAGTGTGTCACCGTGGGGTGCACTGGAGTTGTTTGTTAAGAAGAAAGATGGCTCAATGAGGATGTGTATTGATTATAGACAGCTGAACAAGGTAACAGTGAAGAACAAGTATCCTCTACCGCGCATTGATGATTTATTTTATCAGCTCCAGGGAGCGAGGGTGTTCTCGAAGATTGATCTTCGTTCAGACTATCATTAGCTGAAGATTAGAGATTCTGCTATCATGAAGATTGCATTCAGGATGATATATAGGCACTATGGGTTTCTTGTGATGTCTTTTGGGATGACCAATGCCCCAGACGTGTTCATGCACTTGATGAACAGTGTGTTCCGGCCATATCTGGATTCTTTCATGATCGTGTTCATTGATGACATTCTGGTATACTCTCGTAGCCAGGAGGAGCATGCTCAACATTTGAGTGTTGTGTTGCAGAGGTTGAAGGAGGAGAAATTGTATGCTAAGTTCTCCAAGTGCGAGTTTTGGCTCGAGTTGGTAGCTTTTCTGGGTCATATCGTGTCTTGTGATGGTATTCAGGTTGACCCAAAGAAGATAGAGGCAGTATAGAGTTGGCCTAGACCGTCCTCAGCTACGGAGATCAGGAGTTTCCTTGGTTTCACAGGGTATTATCGCTGGTTTGTACATGGATTTTCATCCATTACTTTTTCTTTAACTAGATTGACGTAGAAGGGTGTACCATTAGTGTGGTCGGGTGAGTGCAAGGAGAGCTTTCAGAAGCTCAAGACAGCTTTGACCACAACTCCGATGTTAGTCTTTCCATCAGTTTCAGGTTCATATACTGTGTATTGTGATGCCTCGAGATTGGGGATAGGTTATGTGTTGATGCAGGAGAGTAGAGTTATTGCTTATGCTTCTCGTCAGTTGAAGCCTCATGAGAGGAACTACCATGTTCATGATTTGGAGTTAGCTGCTATAGTTCACGCCTTGAAGATTTGGAGGCACTATTTGTACGGCGTGTCCGATGAGGTGTATACTGATCATCGTAGTCTCCAACATTTGTTCAAACAGAAGGATCTTAATTTGAGGCAACGGAGGTAGATTGAGTTGCTCAAGGATTATGATATTACTATTTTATATCATCCGGGAAAGGCCAATGTGGTGGCCGATGCTTTGAGCCAAAAAGCAGTTAGTATGGGTAGCTTGGCATATATTCCATTTGGGGAGAGACCATTTGCATATGATGTTCAGGCGTTGGCCAATCGACTAGTGAGGTTGGATATTTCGGAGCCCAGCAGGCTGTTGGCTTGCGTTGTTTCTCGGTATTCCTTATATGTTTGTATTCGTGAGCGCCAGTATAATGATCCACACTTGCTTGTCCTTAAGGACAAAGTTCATCATTATGATGCCAAAGATGTCACTATTGATAGTGATGGTGTGTTGAGGATGCAGGGCCGAATTTGCGTGCCTAATGCTGATGGCCTTCATGAGTTGATATTAGAGGAGGCCCATAGCTCGCGGTATTCTATCCATCCAGGTGCCACAAAGATGTATGAGGATTTGAGACAACATTATTGGTGGAGAAGAATAAAGAAGGATATTGTGAGTCATATAGCACAGTGCCTCAACTGTCAGCAGGTCAAGTATGAGCATTAGAGGCCCGGTAGCGTGTTTCAGCATATTGATATTCCCGAGTGGAAGTGGGAAAGGATCACTATGGATTTTGTTAGTGGACTCCCTCGGACAACGAGGAAGTTTGATTCAGTTTGGGTGATTGTGGATAGGCTGATCAAGTCAGCCCATTTCATTCCTGTGTGTACTATATACTCCTCGGAGCGGTTAGCACAGTTATTCATTCGTGAGATTGTGAGATTGCATGGAGTTCTAGTTTCTATCATATCTGAAAGAGGTACTCAGTTCACTTTGCAGTTTTGGAGGACATTTCAGTGTGAGTTGGGCTCACAGGTTGAGTTGAGTACTGCATTTCATCCTCAGATAGACGGATAGTCCGAGCATACCATTGATATCTTGGAGGATATGTTGCGCGATTGTGTTATTGATTTTGGTGGTTTATGGGCTGATTACTTGCCTCTCACAGAGTTTGCTTATAACAACATCTACCAATCTAGTATTCAGATCGCGCCGTATGAGGCTTTATATGGGAGACGGTGTAGATCGGTGAGGCTAGGTTGTTGGGGACATAGTTGGTCCAGAATGCTTTGGACAAGGTGAAGGTGATCCATGATAGACTTTACACAGCCCATTCGCGCTAGAAGAGTTATGTAGACCGGAAGATTCGGGATGTGTCTTATTCCGTGGACGAGAAGGTCTTACTGAAGGTTTCGCCTATGAAAGGCGTCATGAGATTTAGGAAGAAGGAAAGCTCAGTCCGAGATTTATTGGCCCTTTTGAGATTCTCAGGAGGATTGGGGAGGTGGCCTATATGCTTGCTTTGCCACCCAGTCTATCGGGAGTTCATCCGGTGTTTCACGTATCTATGCTCCGGAAATATGTTGGCGACCCATCGTATCTGTTGGATTTCAGTACAGTGCAGCTTGATGATGACTTGACCTCTGATGTGGAGCCTATAGCTATATTGGGCCGTCAGGTGAGAAGATTGAGATTCAAGGATATTGAATCAGTGAAGGTTCAGTGGAGAGGTCGACCCATGGAGGAGGCCACTTGGGAGATCGAGTAGAAGATGCGGAGCAGATACCCTCACTTATTTGAGTCTCCAGGTATGTTTCCTGACCCGCTCGAGGGCGATCGTTTGCTTAAGTTGGGGAGAATGTGACGACCCAGCTCGTCGTCACGAGAGTTACCGCCCCGTTATCCCCTTATTATGTGTTTCATTATTTCTATATCTATATTAGAGTCTATCAGGTGAATTTGGATCGATTCTGGTTGAAAATAAGGCATATAGCCTTTTTGAGTGAAGCTTGTTTATGAAAAGTCAACTAGAAGTTGACTATGTGGTTAGAGGGATCGGATGTGGATTCCGGTGATTCGGTTAGTTTCGGGATGTGATTTGTGACTTAGG
Source organism: Nicotiana noctiflora (assembly GCA_032618575.1). Lineage (NCBI taxonomy): Eukaryota > Viridiplantae > Streptophyta > Magnoliopsida > Solanales > Solanaceae > Nicotiana > Nicotiana noctiflora. The sequence goes on along the minus strand of JASVEL010013487.1, from coordinate 45,949 downwards.
GGAGCGATCGGAATTGAATTTGGAGGTCCGGTGTAGAAATAGGCTTGAATTGGCTAAGTTGGATCCGTTATAGGTGAGATTTTGATACAGGAGTCGGAATGGAATTCTGACAGTTGCAATAGCTTCGTTAGGCGATTTTGCATGTGTTTGCAAATTTTCAGGTCATTCGGACATCATTTGGTCGGGTTTTTGATAGAATGTAGGTTTCCGAAGTTTTGGTTAAAACTTAAGCTTGAATCCGCCTTGATTTGATGATTCGTGTGTTTTAAGGTATATTTTTAAGATTGGAACAAGCTCGTGTGATGATTTATAGTGGATTTGTATTTTTTGGTTGAGGTCCTGAGGCCCTCGGGATATTTACGGAAGGTGAAACGGAGGAAATTTGGAAGTTTGAACTGCTGGTATTTTATTGCAGCAGTGACTTCCGCTTCTGCGGAAGGGAGACCGCAGAAGTGGAATAATGATCGCAGATGCGAGCTCAAGGCTGGCCAATCATGATTACCGCAGAAGCAGGTGAATAGTCGCAGGGGCGGGCCCGCAGAAGCAAGCAATGGTCCGTAGAAGCGAAAAATAGCGGATTGAGGAATCTCGCAGAAGCGGAGATGTATCAGCTTAAGCGGCCTCGCAGGAGCGAGTGTTGAACCGCAGAATCGGTAAGGGACTTTAATGAATGTAGCAGAAGCGACCAAATTTCCACAGAAGCGGACACACAGCAGCGACATTTTGGCCGTAGAAGCAAAAGTGCCCGAGGTTTAATGAATAGTGCTGGTTCGAAAATTTTAGTAGAGAAAATCATATGGGGTTTTGAACTTAGAGGCGAATTTGGCGATTTTGAGGAGGAAATTGAGGGGTATCATCAAGTAAGCACTCTTGGACTCAAATTATGTTAATATATTGATAAACCATGGATTTAATCTCAGAAAATGGAGGAATCAAGGTGTAAAAATGGGGGATTTTGCTCTAAGCCTGGGAAATAGAAAATTGACGATTTAAATGGGCAAACGGATTTTGATTTTGATAAACTTTATATGTATGGACTCATGGCGAGATAAGGGTTCTAAAAATGTAACTTTCGTAATATTTCGAGAAGCGGGCCCGGGGGTCAGGTTTTGGCAACTTCGTGTTTTTGGGTGTAATTCGTGTTATTTTGATTGGAGTATGTTCCTTTAGCCTATTTTGATGTATTCCTATTGGTTTTGATCAGATTATGCAACTGTGGAGGCCAATTCTCATGGCAAGGGCATTGCGGGCTAGTTTTTGAGCCGAGTCGAGGTGAGTAATGGGTATGGATGATGACCTAAGGGTTTGAAACCACGGTATATGACTATGTGACGCTGTATTGAGGCAAGACACGTACTTTACTGTGAGTGCGGGGTTGATTGTGATTGGGGACTATGGCTTAGTTCGACTGTGTAGTATTATACTGTGATTGTTGGCTATAATGAACCGGTAAACCTCCTACTTGGATGGTTGTGGATATCATTGGGTTGTGAGCCAGTTATTTGGATCCCGTGAGGATCGTTATCATCGCTTCTATGATTATAGCATGTTATCTTGATATCAGTCCTGAGCTAAATACTATCTAAAATGGTTTTCCAAACTCTAGTATTTCTAAACACGATTTTCTACTGAAAATGATAAAAAGAGATTTCAAATACTATTTCTGTGCCTGTGAGGCTTGCATTGCATTATATCTGACTGGTAGTGGATCGGGCCGTGCGCCGCAGCATATCATGATATTGTGCTTGGGCTGTAGGAGCCCCTCTAGAGTCTGAACCCCCATAGTGAGCGCGGGAACCCAAATGGATCGGGCTACGCACCGTAGCGGCCATGTTCATGTATCTCCATTGCCTTTAGATATACCGGTTGTACTACTTAGGTATTATTGCTTATTTTGAGACTTACACTGCTGAAAAATGGTAAAAGAATGTTATTATATAGCTTTGCTTAGTGCAATATTGGGTATTTTTACCTTCAATGTCTTTATTCGTGCTTATTACCACTGAGTTGGAAGTACTCACACTATTCCCTGCATCTTGTGTGCAGATCCAGGTACATCGCAGCAGGGCTGACTCCCCAGCTGATTCAGAGATCATACTGGACTGTCGAGGTAGCTGCTTAGCGTCCGCAAGACCTGACATTCCCTTCTATCCTCTGTTATTTAGACTATTTTTTCACATTTGCCAGATACGGTTGTATTCAGTATCACTATTATATTGTTGTTAGAGGCTCTTGGATTATGACTCTAGATCTATGGGAGGTGTTATATTCTGTTGGGCTATTTTGCAACTTATGCTAAAATATTGTACTTCTATTACTGTTAAATATTGCTTTTGAAGTAAGGTGAGAGCTGATAGCTTGGTATTGTGTGAGATTGGTCAGGCTGGCTTGGCAATGTGCAGGGTGTCATCACGACCGGGTTTTGGGGTCATGACATGAATAGTGTGTTTCGGTCGTATCTGGATTCCTTTGTGATCATGTTTATTAATGATAGTTTAATGTATATATCATGAACACGAGGTGCAGGATACCACGCCGAGAATCCCGGGCAACCATTCCCCTATGTGCCAATCGCTAGCGCGACCTCTTGGTATACTCACGTAGCCAGGAGGAACATGCTCAGCATTTGAGAGTAGTATTGCAGAGATTGAGGGAGGAGAAGTTGTATGCAATGTTCTCCAAATGTGAGTTCTGGCTTGGGTTTGTAGCTTTTCTGGGACACGTTGTGTCTAGTGATGGTATTCAGGTTGACCCAAATAAGATAGTGGCGATGCAGAGTTGTCCTAGACCATCCTCAGCTACGGAGAACCGAAGTTTTCTTTGTTTGGCGGGCTATTACCATTGGTTTGTGTAGGGATTTTCATCTATCATTTTTTCCTTGACCAGGTTGACGCAATAGGGTGCACCGTTCGTATGGTCGGATGAGTGCGATGAGAGCTTTCAGAAGCTCAAGACAGCTTTGACCACAGCTTCAGTGTTAGTCTTGCCATTAGCTTCAAGTTCTTATATCGTTTATTGTGATGCATCGAGAGTTGGGATAGGTTGTGTGTTGATGAAGGAGGTTAGACTTATTGCTTATGCTTCTCATCAGTTGAAGCCTCATGAGAAGAACTACCATGTTCATGATTTAGAGTTAGCTGCCATAGTTGATGCCTTGAAGATTTGGAGGCACTATTTGTATGGTGTGTCCTGTGAGGTGTATATTGATCATCGCAGTCTCCAGCACTTGTTTAAATAGAAGGATCTACATTTGAGGCAGTGGAGGTGGCTTGAGTTGCTCAAGGATTATGACATCACCATTTTATATCATCTGGGGAAGGTCAATGTAGTGGCCGATGCTTTGAGCTGAAAGCCGATTAGTATGGGCAGCCTAGCGTATATTCCAGTTGAGGAGAGACCTTTCACAGTTGATGTTCAGACGTTGGCCAATCGGTTAGTAAGGTTGGATATTTCATAGCCTAACAGGGTGTTGGATTGCGTTTTTTCTCTGTCTTCCTTACATGATCCCATTCGTGAGTGCCAATATGATGATCCACACTTGCTTGTCCTTAAGGATAGAGTTCAGCATGATGATACCAGGGATGTGACTATTGATAATGATGGTGTATTGAGGATGCATCACCGGATTTGCATGCCCAATGTGGACGGGCTTCAGGAGTTGATATTGGAGGAGGCCCATAGCTCGCGGTATTCTATCCATCCAGGTGCTGCGAAGATGTATCTGGATTTGAGACAGCATTACTTGTGGAGAAGAATAAAGAAGGATATTGTGAGTCTTGTAGCTTGGTGCCTCAACAACCAGCAGGTCAAATATGAGCATCATAGGCCCGGTAGTGTGTTTCAGCGTATTAATATTCCTGAGTGCAAATGGAAGAGAATTACTATGGACTTTGTTAGTGGTCTCCCTCAGACAGCGAGGAGGTTTGATTCAGTTTGGGTAATTGTGGATAGGCTGACCAAGTCCGCACACTTCATTCCTGTATGTACTACCTCTTCCTCGAAGCGGTTAGCACATATATTCATTCGTGAGATTGTGAGATTGCATGGGGTCCGAGTTTTTATTATATCAGATAGAGGTACTCAGTTTACTTCTCAGTTCTGGAGGACATTCCAGCGAGAGTTGGGTTCACAGGTAGAGTTGAGCATTGCATTCCATCCTTAGACGGACGGACAGTCCGAGCGTACCATTCAGATATTGGAGGACATGTTGCGTGCATGTGTTATTGACTTTGGAAGTTCTTGGGCTGATTATTTGCCTCTCGTAGAGTTTGCTTATAACAACAACTACCAATCCAGCATTCAGATGGCGCCATATGAGGCTTTATATGGGAGACGGTGTAGATCTCCAGTTGGTTGGTTTGTGCCCGGCGAGGCTAGGTTGTTGGGGACAGAGTTGTCCAGGATGCTTTCGACAAGGTGAAGGTGATTCAGGAGAGATTTTGCACAGCCTAGTCGTGCCAGAAGAGTTATGTGAATGGAAAGGTCTGAGATGTATCTTATTCAGTGGGTGAGAAGGTCTTGCGGAAGGTTTCACCTATGAAAGGTGTCATGAGATTTGGAAAGAAAGGAAAGCCGGGTCCGAGATTCATTAGCCCTTTTGAGATACTCAGGAGGATCGGAGAGGTGGCCTATATGCTTGCTTTGCCACCCAGCCTATCGGGAGTTCATCTGGTATTACACATGTCTATGCTCCAAAAGTATATTGGGGACCCATCGCATGTATTGGACTTTAGTACAGTTCAGGTAGATGATGACTTGACTTATGATGTGGTGCCTGTAGCTATTTTTGGGTGTACAAGTACGAAGATTGAGGTCTAAGGATATAGCGTCAGTGAAGGTGCAGTGGAGAGGTCGGCCCGTGGAGGAGGCCACTTGGGAGACTGAGCAGGAGATGCAGAGCAGATATCTTTACTTGTTTGAGACTCCAGGTATGTTTTTTGACCCGCTCGAGGATGAGTGTTTGTTTTAGTTGGGGAGGATGTGACAACCTGGCCCGTCATCACGTGAGTTACTGCCCTGTTGACCCCTTATTGTGCTGCTTCATGTTTCTATATCAGTATTAGAGTTGATCGGGTGTAATGGAATTGGTTCTGGTTGAAAATAAGGCACATAGCCTCTTAGAAGGAAGCTTGTTTTAGAAAAGTCAATCGAAAGTTGATTATGTGGTTAGAGGGATCGGATGTGAATTCCAGTGGTTCGGTTAGCTTCGGGAGATGATTTGTGACTTAGGAGAGTGATCAAAATTGAATTTGAAGGTCCGGTACAGAAATAGGCTTGAATTGGCGAAGTTGGAATTTTGGCGAATTCCAGTTGATAGGTGAGATTTTGATCTGGGGGTCGGAATAGAATTTTGAGAGTTGTAGTAGCTTTGTTAGGTGATTTTGGATATGTTTGCAAATTTTCAGGTCATTCAGACGTCGTTTGGTCGGGTTTTTGATTCAAATGTGAGTTTCGGAAGTTTTAGTTGAACTTAGGCTTGAATCCGTCGCGATTTGATGATTTTTGTGTTAATGGACATGTTTTTATGATTGGAGCAAGTTCGTATGATACTTTGGAGTAGGTTGGTGTTTTTGGTTGGGGTCCCGGGGGCCTCTAGGTGATTTTGGGGTTCAAACGGACCCTTTTTGGTTTGTATTGAGATTAATGTTTCTGCTATAAGTGTTGCAGACTTTTGTTCATCGCGTTCGCGTGGTGATGGACGCGAACACGTATGGTAAGTTTTGGATCCTGGAAGGTATGCCTTTGCATTCGCGAAGGTGATACCGCGAATGCGTAGTTGTGGAGTCTGGTGATTCGCATTCGCATTGGGTTTTCGGCATTCGCGAAGGAGGATTTGGAGTCAGTGGAACTTTATTATACGCGTTCGCGTGAGAGGAGGACGTGATCACGTGGAGTCAGGCCATTGAGCATCGCTTTCGCGTTGGGATATGTCGAGTTCGCGTAGGAGGTGAGTCAGGAAGCATCGCGTTCGTGTGGTGAAGGTTCGCGTTCGTGTAAGGTGATTTTGAATTTTAAAAGTGATGGTCTTCGCGTTCGCGTGGCTTGTGTCGCAAACGCGATGAAGCAAAGGCTGGGCGGACAGAAGAGTTTTATAACATTTCCTCCGCGAGCAAAAATCATTTTCCACCATTGTTGAGCTTATTTTGGAGCTTTTGACAAGGGATTAAGAGGATTTCGACTAGGATTCGATTGGAGGTAAGTTTTATGAGCTAAATACGTGATATTATTGAAGATTCATCATCTAAATCTCTGAAAATTGGGTGAAAATTGGAGAAGTTAGGGCTTGGTTTTTGGTTTTGTTAAATTGGAATTTGAAGGGGCTATTGAACTCCGATTTTGATAAATTATATGTACGGACTCGTGGCGAGATGAGAATTCTGAAAATGTGAATTTCATAATTTTTTGAGAAGTGGGCCCGGGGCTCGGATTTTGCCAACTTCGTGTTTTTGGGTGTTTTTCGAGTTATTTCGATTGGGTTATGTTCCATTAGCCTATTTTAATATATTCCATGTGGTTTTGATCAGATTTGGCACCCGAGGAGGTTGATTCAAGAGGGAATGGCTTAGCGGTCTAGTCTCGTGGCTGCTTCGAGGTGAGTAATATATGTGGATGATGACCTGAGAGTTTGAAATCCCGTTATATCACACTGTGACGCTATATTGAGATGAGACACGTACTCTATGGTGAGTGCGGGGTCAATTGTGAATGAGGACTATGGCTTAGTCTGCCCGAGTGATGTTGTACTGTGTTGTTGGCTGTAAATGAGCCGGTAAACCTCCTACTTGGATGGTTATGGATATATTTGGGTTGTGTGCCGGTTATTTGGATCCCATAGGGATTGTTATCACTGTTTCTATGATTTATAGCTTGTTTTCATGATATCAGTCCTGAGCTAAACACTGTCTAGATATGACTGGAAAATTCTAAGGTTTTGAACACCTAATTTTATATTTACTGATAAACGGAACTAAAAATGGTAAATTTAATTGTACGGCTTGCATGCATGTAGCTGGACTGATAGTGGACCGGGCTGCACGTCGCAGCGTATGTTACTATGATATTGCGCTTGGGCTGTAGGAGCCCCTCCGGAGTCTGAACCCCCATGATCGGGTTTGGGGTTGTGACAATTAAGTAGATAAACTTTTTGAATTTGATGTTGTTGATGAGCCATACGGAATAACACTAAATTACTTCTAAAAAGTATAATCATTGCACGTTATATTTCTACACATGACAACTTAAAAATTATACAATGTACCTATAATGTGAAGAACCTAAGCACTTCTTCGTGACATAAATTGCATAATTGTAAATTCTAGGTCCTTGAAATGATCGTCTTTCATAAATCTTTGTATTATTTTTGTAATGTCCATTAAAGTTTCCTAAACCAAAAAATTATGAATAGATACTATCTTTAATAAAGTAAAAATTAAGACGATACACAAAAAAAAAATATAATAAATCATATCGAAGTCACTCTAATCTTATCATCTTTGCAATTTTTACAATACATTACTTCCATCATGAATTGGTAAACCCACTAACCCATAAAGACAAAACCTACAAAAGACAATACTAAGAAAAACAAATACTAACATCTACTCCTAAAAAGCATTTGAAAAAAAAATCAGTTTCTTGATCAAGATTAAGCCTTTTAAAATCCGAATATGTGTCGACCGTAAGACAATACAATCAGTAAAAGAAAGAAGAATAAAAAAAATTTGACTTGAGAATTTCGCATGGCAACCATAATTATTATATAAAATTAAAAATATGATATCTCTTATATATCATATCGTGTAATATTATAGTCATTCATTTTAGCACTCAAATTCACTAAATAAATGCATGCATAACAATTTAGGCTAAATGAAATATAATGTTTACAATTCATATGAAACAAAAAGATATTTTCTTTTTTGTTCTAAAATTTGTTGGCTCATGAAAACAGCCAGCTGCCAAAATTCTTATTTCAGATTTAGAACTTCTATTGCCAAGACAAATTTCAAAATTTTAATACAGAAGAATCAATTGTAATAAAAATCCATTTATTTATCTTTTTGCACCGTAAAATTTTCTCATCCATCTTTTGACCCCTCTCCTTAATTAATGTATCCCGACAAAATTTTTAAAAAAGGTTGAACTATTATTGTCGTTGAATTTTTAACAAATTAAAGAAAAAGAAAGAGAACACACCTTTGCATAAAAGACAAAAATAGACTAAATTAGTCACCTAAATAATGTAAACAAATTATTTTTAGAATGATACTTAGTTAAAAAGTATAACTAAAATTTATTTTTAAATTTAAAAAAATGTAAAAAATATGTAATATCTTTTAGAATGATACTTAGTTAATTTATTAAGAAATTTAAGAGAAAGGAAAAGGAGGGTATGCAGATTAGAATTTGAGGGATGGGAGTTCGTGGGATGTGTTCCTTAATTTTAGGTTCTTATGCAATCATGGGAAGTTTTACTTTTAATGGTAACTGCCTAGTTATTAATTACTTATTTGAATTGAGTAAATAACTACTCCTTCTTTACATAATAGATATTTAAATCTTTTAATTTAAAAGTAAAAACAAATAACTAATAACTAATTATTAACTTATTAACTAAATTGTGTCCTAAAAACTAACACATGGCATTCTCCTACGCTGCTACTTGTCATAATTCTAGGATAGACTTCCTTCCTTTTAATAATACTAGTACAGTACCCGCGCGATGCGCGAAAAATATGTAGAAAAGAAGATAATAAATTATTAACTTACTTTCTTAACAAAGTGACTAAACTTTATGTGAATATTTTAATCATAACATAGTTCCTGCCATATTAATTTTGTATGATATTTCCCGAACAATTGCCACGGATGAACAATATACATATATATTAATAGTTTAAACTTATCGAAAGGAACATAAGTGAAGTTCGAATTTTTATTTATAAAGATATAATGTACTGCAAGTCGACTTTGGATGAATTTATATTTTTAATGACCTAAATGTATATACATTTTTCATTAATATTTGATTTGAAAAGAGGCGAAAGAGATTGTAAAGTATTACTATACGTGACAATTAAATATAATCAAGTAAATAGCGTAAAGTAATGTGTGTATTCTTGTTTTTCCTATTTTAAGACATTTGATATGTTGTTAAATTGCATTATTTAAAGGAATAAGTTAGTGTTATTGCATTATGTTATTTATGTTATCTAATGCTATTAAGAAAAAAAAAAGAGTTACATGATAGGTAATGTTTGAAAGAAATAAACATATTTGATTAATTTAAAAAATTACAGGTAGTCGTAGATACGATTCTCCCACTCAGTGTCACGACTCCAAACCCGATCGTGATAGAACCCAGTACAATTTCTAGGCAAGCCCGACCATTTACACTCTCAACCCGAGCATGAAGCTCAAAATCAGTTATTTGAATATCGTTAACAACTATAAAGCTAAAGGTTTTAACTGATAAATAGAAATAAGCCGAATAATCTCCCAAAGACCTGGGGGTCATAAGTCTAGAGCCTCTAACAATACAGAGTAATAAAACTCCAATACTACATTTGATCGAAACTGCGGAAAATAATAAAGGAATAGGGGAGGAGTCGGGTCCAGCGGACATCAAGCAACTACCTTGACAACTCCAAATACACTCTTGAATAGCAACTAGCTCAGCTAAGCTCCCAAAATACCTAAATCTGCACACATGGTGCAGGGAGTAAAGTGAGTACTTCCAACTTAGTGGTAATAAGAGTAAAAAATGCTGAGAGGAAAGAAACCACGCAAGAGCACTACCTCATGCTATAAAATACGGTACAACACTTTTTAGACAACAGTCGTTCCATGAAAATCCTTTTGTAAAAAATTTGGCTCAGTTTAAAACCTCTTTTAGAAAACATATCTTTCTTCATTATTAATAGTTAAACACATTAATACGATATCAAATAGTGCAAGTCCGTACACAAATCAGTCCCTCGGGCATAGCTCCTTTAGCAATTTACACCAGGATATCTGGTCAATAAGGCAAGTAATACATGTATGCCAATAATATATGAATGCTAAATGTCATGCCATATAGTACCAACAGAAACTAAAGCATGAATGCAATGGAATACACATGAAGGTGCAGCGTACAACCCATTTTAGACAGTGTTTAGCTCATGACTGATATCATGAAAATATGCTATAATCATAGAAGCAATAATAACGATCCTCATGGGATCCAAATAACTGGCACACAACCCAAATATATCCACAACCATCCAAGTAGGAGGTTACCAGCTCATTTATAGCTAACAACACAGTATAATACCATACGGTCGGACTAAGCCATAGTCCCCAATCACAATCGACCCCGCACTCATCGTAGAGTACGTGTCTCACCTCAATACAGCGTCACATAGTGACATACCGAGGTTTCATACCCTCAGGTCATCATCCACACCTATTACTCACCTCGAACTGGCTCAGAAACTAGTCTGCAATATCTTTCCCTCAAGAATCAACCTCCACAGGTACCGAATATGATCAAAACCAATAGGAATACATCAAAATAGGCTAATGGAACATAACCCAATCGAAATAACTCAAAATACACCCAAAAACATGAAGTTTCCAAAACCCGAGTCAGGGCCCACTTCTCGAAAAATTATGAACATATTTTCATAATCATCGTCTCGCCACGAGTCCATACATATAAAATTTATCAAAATCGGAGTCCATTTGACCCTTCAAATCATCAATTTACATTTCTTAGGATTCAAGCAAAAACTCCCACTTTTACACTAATTCCTCCAATTTTCAGTGATTTAGATGAAGATTTTAGGATAAAATCATGTAATTAGTCCATAAAATTTACCTCCAATCGAAAACTAGGTGACAATCTCTTAATTCCTCGTCCACTAGCTTCAAACCTTTCCTAACGATAGAGAAAATATAATTTTGCTCGCGGATGAAATGTCCTTAAACCCTTATGTCCGTCCAGTTAAATACATTATGCGATCGCATCACCAGACCTGCGATCGCATAGAACAAAATTTCCACCCTTCAAATATGGCTTATGTGATCTTACTCAATATCCCCGCGATAGCATAGAACAAACTCATAACCTAGGACCCCCGGTCAAATACCCTATGCGAACGCATAGCTCCCCCTACGATCGCAGAACACAAAGTCCTTCAACTATGCGATCGCATACACCTGACCTCGATCGCATAGAACAAAAATAGAGCCTCCTCCAAACCTTATATGTGATCGCAACACAACCCCTGCGATCGCATTGAACAAAGAGCCTGCAATATATGACAGCAAAATCTGATCCTTAGCTTAACCAAAAATGATCGGTTTGGACCCCCAAAATCACCCGAGGCCCCCGGGACCTCAATCAAAACCACCAACCTACTCCAAAACATGATACAAACTTGTTCCAATAATAAAAACACACCCTTAAACACAAAAATCATCAAATCAAGGCGGATTCAAGCCTAAGTTTCAACTAAAACTTCCGAAACCTACATCCAATCAAAAACCCGGCCAAATGAAGTCCGAATGACCTAATACATTGCAGACATATCCAAAATCACCTAACGAAGCTACTGCAACTGTAGGAATTCCATTCCGACCTCCGGATCAAAATCTCACCTATCCATCGGATTCCGCCAAAATTCCAACTTTGCTAATTCAAGCCTATTTCTACACTGGACCTCCAAATTTCATTGTGATCGCCCCCTTAAGTCACAAATCAATTCCCAAAGTTAACCGAACCACAAGAATCCATATCCGAGCCCTCTAACCACATAGTCAACTTCATGTTGACGTTTTTGAAATAATCTTCATTTTAAGAGGCTATATGCCTCATTTTTAACCAGAATAAACCCAAATTCACCCGATAGACTCTAATAATGACATAGGAACATGAATCAACACAATCATTTAGGTGATTTTGGGGTTGGGAGCGTGTTCATAATGTAATTTGGAGGTCCTTAGCTTATTTAGGCTTGAAATGCCGAAGTTTGAATTTTTGAAAGTTCCGGCCCGATAGTGAATTTTTGGTCTGAGGGTCGGTTTGGGATTCCAAAAGGTTCTATATCTTTGTCATGTCATTTTGGATGTGTGTGAAAAATTTCAGACCATTCGGACAAGTTCTGGATAGGTTTTGATCGAAAGTGTGTTTGGTTAGAATTTGAACTTCATAGTCTTGAATCTTTGATTAATTCGTGTTTCCAGTATTATTTTAGGTGGTTTAAGAATTTGAGAAAGTTTGAATGATGTTATGGGTCATATCTGTAGGTTTGGTTCAGGTCCCGAGGGCCTCGGGTGTATTTTGGATGCCCAACGGGTTATTTTTGGAACTTGTTGAATTGCTGAACTGCTGGTATCTGGTATCCTTCTATGCGATCGCATACTTCCATCCGCGATCGCATAGAGTAATTCTGGAGGGGGCAAAAAACTCCTTCATTGTGATCACATAATTTAGCTCCGCGATCGTGAAGCTTTTGGTCCTCCTCTTACGCGAATGCATTAGCCTTGTCACGATGGCATAGGGTTAGTTTCTCCTCTTACGTGATTGCATAGCCTCATGTCGCTATCACATAGACCAACTTCAGGGCCTTCATTTTTTCTTCTTCGTGATCGCATCTCCCATCCTGCGATCGCATTGAACAGAGGACCTGGGCAGATATAATCTTTGTCAAAACGAGGGTTCCTCCATTTTTAACAAAACAAAAGCTAGAAAGATCGGTTTTGGGAGATTTTTTGAGGGCTTTTTAGAGGCAACAATTAGGTAAAGATTCCTTACTCTCTTATGATTAATACCCACTAATCTAACCTTAAATTCAACCATTAATTTTGGATTTTGAATGGAATTTGGGGTAAAATCCTTAGACCTAATTGTGATGATTTGAAGGGGAATTTGACCTCAGATTTGGGAGATTTTATATGGTTAGACTCGTGAGAGTACGAGGGTTCTGAAAATGTAAAAATATTTCAATTCTGAGACGTTGGTTAGAGGGGCATTTTGATCACTTTACCTAGTTTCGCACCCTAGCTTCAATTTTAATAGTGGAATCAGTTGTTTGAAATATTATTTACGATTTATAATTGAATTGAATAGATTTGAGCCATTTGGAGTCGGATACGCGTGGAAAGGGCAACGTTCCCTAGTTGATTGTTGTACCGGTTTGAGGTAAGTGGCTTGTCTAACTTCGTGTGGGGGACCTCTTCCCTTAGAACTTCTTATGTGTTGATTTAAATGCCTTGTACGTGAGGTGAGGAGCGTGTACTTGTGCAAATTGTTGAAAATCCACTTTACAAGAATTGCTCAAACTGTGTTTTCTCCGTTCTTTGACTAATTTCAATACAAGATTAAATCTTGGTTAGTTAGAGAAGTATTATTAGATAGAATTAACTGCTTAATTGCTTAATTGCCTTAATTGAGATTACGTGAAGCATCTTAGGCTAGAATTTAACTGTTACTTGTATTTGTGTATTTTATTCTCTTAATATTTCCCCGAATTGGTTGCGTCTTTAGATTGAGACTGAGAGTTCAATTTCTGGAGATCCTTTGCTACTGATATGATGGACTGCGGGTTCAATTCCTGGAGATCCTTCTTTACTGATATGATGGATTGAGGGTTTAATTCTCGGAGATCCTTTGCTACTGATATGATGGATTGCGGGTTCAATTCCCGGAGATACTTGCTACTGATATAATGGACTGCATGTTCAATTCACGGAGATCCTTGCTATTGATATTATGGACTAAGGGTTCGATTCCCATGAGATCCTTTGTTACTAATATTATGGACTACGGGTTCAATTCCCGGGAGCTCCTAGATATTTAAATGAGGTGGACTACGGGTTCAATTCCCGGGAGATCCACTTGACAATTGAGAAATACTTGTTATGTTATTTTCCTTGCTTAGCTTAGTGGCTTGTAGCTTATATCTTATTTTGTTGTCACTTCATATTATTCCATTATTTACTTTGTTCAATATTGTTATTATGTTTATTCTCAATAGGGCCCTAACCTTCCTCATCCCTACTCAACCGAGGTTAGGCTTGGCACTTACTGAGTACTGCTGTGGTGTACTCATGCCTCTTCTGCACATGTATTTTTCATGTGCAGATCCAGGTACTTCTGGCCGGACTTTCTATTAGTGATCCAGGAGATACATTCGGAGACTTGAGGTATATACTGCCACGTCCGCAGACTGAAGAGTCTCCTTCTACTCTACCTTATAGTTAGTAGTTTCATTTCATGTGTTCAGTTGTGTAGACATTTCTGGATGTTAGAACCATAACTTATGTTCTTTTAGCCTGTGTTACCCGTGGGTTTCTGGGTCTTTGGGAGAGTTTTAAAATGTTAAGTGTTAAAGTGTATGTGCTAGGCGACAATTATATATATTGTTTATGTTATTTAGTTATGATTATAAATTCCGCAAATTTGTTATTAGTTCCGCAACGTGTTAGGCTTACCTTGTATCGAAGACCGAGTGCCGTTATGACGTATTCACAATTGGTGAACTAGGGCCGTGACAAGTTGGTATCAGAGCTCTAGGTTCATAGGAGTCACGGGACACATGTCGATTTATTAGAGTCTTCCTGATTGGTACAGAGATGTTCATATTTATCTACGAGGGGCTATGTAACTGTTTAGGAAAATCTTCATTTCTTTTGAATCCTTGTCGTGCAATATTTTGACACCAATTATAAACTTTTGTCTTCTATTCTCTCACAGATGGTGAGGACATGTGCTACACGAGAGGACCAGGCACTCGTGCCCCCTACAGCCACTGGCAGAGGCTGGGGCCAGGGTAGAAGTTGAGGACGCGCTCGAGGTGCAACCACAGCACACGCGCGCATTGCCGCTGAGGTACCACCCACAGATCAGGTTAGAGCACATGCACCTGGTACACCTACTATAGCTACTACTACTCCAGCACTCCAGGAGACTCTGGCTCAGTTTATGAGTATGTACACTAGTTTGGCTCAGGTAGGGTTGCTTCCCCTTGTTGCAGCCACATCTCAGGCCGGGGGAGGGGCCCAAACTCCCGTAGCCCGCACTTCTGAGTAGAGAGTGCCGATGGAGAAAGTTCAAGAGGTTATTCCTATACCGCCTACAACACTAGTACAACCCGGAGATGGGTCAACTGCCATAGAGGACGAGCATCTCAGGCTAGAAAGGTTCAAGAAATATGACCCTTCAATGTTCAGTGGCCTAGCTTCAGATAATGCGCTGGGATTTTTGGAGGAGTGTCATCGCATTCTCCGTACTATGGGTATAATGGAGTCCAGTGGGGTTTCTTTCATAGCCTTCCAGTTTCGAGGAGCCGCCTATGATTGGTGGTGTACTTATGAGTTGGATAGTCTAGTCGAGTCTGCCTCACTGACTTGGACACAGTTCTCCGACATGTTTATGAGGGAGTTTGTTCCCCAGAGCCTTCGAGATTCATGGCGCGCGAAGTTTGAGCGTTTGCGCTAGGGTGCTATGATAGTATCTGAGTATGCCATCCGTTACACCCGGTTGGCTAGACATGCATCATCTTTGGTCGCCACGGTTCGGGAGAGAGTGCAGAGGTTTATTGTGGGTCTTATTTCGCTCATCCGGTCCAGCATGGCTCGAGAGCTAGAGATGGATATATCTTATTAGCAGGTATTGAGCATTGCCAAGCGAATTGAGGGTATGCTCGCTAGTGAGTGAGGGGAGAGGGAGGCCAAGATATCTCGAGAGTCGGGTCACTACTCTGGTGCCCGTACTTCATCAGCCGGTCGTCATAGTAGGGGTTATTATAGTCATCCTATTCATTCATCCTTACCAGCAGCCAGTAGTACTCCAGCTCCACCAGCATCTCAGGAGCCTTATTATGCTCCCCTAGTTTCTAGCGCGCCTCCTGCGTGGGGTACTTCTAGAGGTCAGTCTAGCGAGAGTGGGCCCAGTCAGGCACAACCACCGTGCCCTCCTAGATCTTGTTATGAGTGCGGGGATACTCACCACCTGGTTAGGGAGTGCCCCAGACGCGGGAGGGGTGTGCCTTCTCAAACTTCACAGCCTCAACATGCTCCATAGGGTCAACAGGCCATCGTTCCAGCTCCAGCTGCCACCCCATCTGCCCAGCCAGCCAGAGGTAGGGATTAGGGAGATAGAGTTCACCCTCGAGGGAGGGGCCGAGCCAAATTTTATGCTATTCCTGATCATGCCGTGGTTGTCGCCTCCGATTCAATCACAGGTATTATATTAATTAGTCATAGAGAGGCATCAGTTCTATTCGATTCTAGTTCTACTTTTTCATATGTGTCCTCTTATTTTACTTCGCTTTTGAGTGTGCCTCGGGATTCTTTGAGTGCCCCCATTTTTGTTTCTACTCCCGTGGGAGATTCTCTCGTTGAGTACCACGTGTACCGGTTGTGTTTGGTCATTATTTATGGTTTTAAGACCAAGGCTGACCACTTATTACTCAATATGGTTGACGTTGATATTATTCTGGGCATGGACTAGCTGTCACCTCATCATGCTATTCTTAATTGTCACTCCAAGACCGTGATGCTAGCTATTCCAGGTATTCCATGTATTGAGTGGAGTGGTACTCTAGATCAGACTCCCAGCCGGGTTATTTCTTTCCTTAAAGCTCAACATATGGTTGAGAAGGGGTATGCTGCTTATCTAGCTTATATGAGGGATGTCAGTGTTGACACCCCTTCTGTTGATTCAGTCCCAGTGGTATGAGATATCCCCGATTTGTTTCCAGCCGATCTTCCGGGTATGCTGCCCGATAGAGATATCAATTTTGGCATTGATTTGTTGCCGGGCACTCAGCCCATTTCCATTCCCCCATATCGCATGGCTCCTCCTCAGTTGAAGGATCAGTTACATGAGTTGTTGGGTAAGGGTTTCATTCGACCCAGTGTTTTTCCATGGGATGCTCCTATTTTGTTTGTGAAGAAAAAGGACGTTTCTACGCGTATGTGCATTGACTATCGCCAGTTGAACAACGTTACAGTGAATAACCGATATCCTTTACCTCGTATTGATGATCTATTTGATTAGCTTCAGGGCGCACATGTGTTCTCCAAGATTGATTTGCGCTCAGGTTATCATTAGTTGAATATTCGAGAGCCAGATATCCTGAGACTGTCTTTAGGACTCGGTATAGTCATTACAAGTTCCTCGTTATGTCTATTGGGCTAACTAATGCCCCAGAAGCTTTTATGCACTTGATGCACAGCGAATTCAGGCTATATCTTGAACCATTTGTGATTATTTTTATTGATGATATTTTGGTATAAACCTGGAGTCGAGAAGATCATGAGCAGCACCTGAGGGTAGTGCTTCAGACTCTGGGGGAAAAGAGATTGTATGAAAAGTTCTCTAAATGTGAGTTCTGGCTGAGTTCTGTGGCATTCATAGGGCACGTGGTGTCGAGTGAGGGAATTCGAGTGGATCCAAGGAAGGTGGAGGTCATTCAGGGTTGGCCCAGGCCCTCCTCGGCTACTGAGATCCGTAGTTTCCTTGGTTTGGCGGGCTATTATCGTCGCTTTATGGAGGGGTTCTCTTCAATCGCGGGCTTATGACTAGATTGACCCAAAAAGGTGCCCCTTTTCAGTGGACAGAGGAGTGTGAGGCGAGCTTATAAAAGCTCAAGACAACTTTGACTTCAGCCCCAATCTTGATGTTTCCTACCGGTTCGGGGTCCTATACAATTTATTGTGATGCCTCGCAGGTTGGACTTGGAGCGGTATTAATGTAGGACGGTAGTGTGATTGCCTATGCGTCCCAACAGTTGAAGGTGCATAAAAAGAACTACCCTGTCCACGATATTGAGTTAGCTGCCATTGTTCACTCCGTATAGATCTAGCGTCTTTATTTGTATGGGGTACCTTGTGAGATTTACACCGATCATAAGAGTTTTTAGCACTTGGTTAAGAAGAAAGACCTGAATATGCATCAGAGGAGATGGTTAGAGTTGTTAAAGGGTTATGATATTACTATTCTTTATCACCCAGGCAAGGCCAATGTGGTTGCCGATGCCTTGAGTCGTCGGGCGGAAAGTTTGGGGAGTTTGGAATATCTACTAGCCTTAGAGAGACCTATAATAATAGATGTTCAGGCCTTGGCTAGGCAGTTCGTTATATTGGATCTTTCAGAGCCCAGTCGGGTTCTAGCCCGTGTGGTTTCTCGGTCTTCCCTATTTGATCGCATTAGGGAGCGGCAGTTTGATGACCCTCATTTTCTTGACCTTTAGGACAGAGTTTGGCATGGTGATGCTCGAGATGTTACCATCGGGGATGATGGACTGATGAGGATGCATGGGCGGATTTGTGTGCCCAATGTAAATGATCTTCAAGAGTTGATTGTAGCTGAGGCCCATAGCTCGCGGTATTCCATCCATACGGGTGCCACGAAGATGTGTCAAGACTTGAGGCAGCACTACTGGTAGAGGCGGATGAAGAAAGACATAGTTGACTATGTGTCTAGATGCCTCAACTTCCAACAGGTGAAGTATGAGCACCAGCACCCGAGTGGGTTGCTACAGCAGATTGAGATCCCAAAGTGGAAGTGGGAGCGTATCACCACAGACTTCATATCAGGACTTCCACGAACGTCGAGGAAGTTTGATTCTATTTGGGTAATTGTGGATCGACGGACCAAGTCCGCTCATTTCATACCTATGTGCACTACTTATTCATTAGAGAGGTTGGAGGAGATCTGTATCAGGGAGATCGTCCGGTTGCATGGTATTCCATTTTCTATCATTTCAGACAGAGGCACTCAGTTTACATCACGGTTCTAGAGATCTGTGTAGCAGGAGTTAGGCACTCGAGTGGAGTTGAGCACGGCATTTCACCCCAGACGGACGGACAATCCGAGCGCACTATTCTAATTTTAGTGGATATGCTCCGTGCGTGCGTGAATGAGTTTGGAGGGTCATGGGATCACTTCTTTCCACTGGCAGAGTTTTCTTATAGCAACAACTATCAGTCCAGCATTCAGCTGGCGCCGTGTGAGGCCTTATATGGTAGGAGATGCAGATCCCCGGTGGGTTGGTTTGAGCCGGGCGAGGCCAGATTATTGGGCACAGAGATAGTTCAGGATGCGATGGACAAGGTCAATGTGATTCAGGATAGACTCCGTGCAGCTCAATCCAGACAGAAGAGTTATGCGGACAAGAAGGTTCGCGATGTGTCATTTATGGTCGGCGAGTAGGTTCTGCTTCGGGTCTCGCCTATGAAGGGCGTCATGATATTTGGGTAGAAAGGGAAGCTGAGTCCGAGATTTAGTAGGCCTTTTGAGATTTTGAGGCGAGTTGGGGAGGTTTCTTATGAGCTTGCCTTACCTCCCAGCCTAGCCGGAGTTCATCTGATATTTCATGTTTCTATGCTCCGGAGATATCATGGTGACACATCACACATATTGGATTTCAATTAAGTCCAGCTGGACAAGGATCTATCTTATGTTGAGGAGCCAGTGACCATTTTGGACAGACAAATCAGAAAAAGGTCAAAGAACATCGCTTCAGTGAAGGTCCATGTCACGCCCCAAATTGAGGGACATGACTGGCGCCCGACCGGGTAGCCCCAGTGAAGCGGACCTGGGTGCCTTTCCTATACCACGTGTTACCTTGTATTTTTCATTACTTATTAATCAAGGGATTAACCATTTTATAATTGAAATCACCTTTTTTCAAAACATACGCAACATACTTGATTACTTAACAAAGTTTACAACTTACATTGCCCAACATACAATTACATAAGTTCAATACCCACATTTACTCTCTACGGAGCCTCTAAAGATACGAAAGGATAATACAATACTTGCTGGTAACAAGGCTCCAACTATACCTTACACAAAACCAAAGTAAGACTCCGGAATAGAAGTGGCATGAGCCACGCACGGCCCCGAGAGGAAAGAAGCTCACCAATACGGCCGGTGGAATATGTAGGAGTGCTACTACCAAAGAATTGGAGTACCTGCTACGGATCCACCTACAATAATAACACGAATGTAGTGCCCCCGGCAAAAAGGGACGTCAGTACACTGGAATTGTACTGGTATGTATGAACAAACTTTGCGCCAAGGAAACTCAAGCCACAGACAAGTAAGTAACAGTAACAGAAACAATAATCAAATACAAAAAGAAAGAACAATCAAGCCAAAAAAGTTTCAATCTCTCATGTTTTCCTCCTTCCACAATCCCAAACCAATGATTTCACAATTTTCTCAAATATTGATTTCAATAGTGATTTCGATCACTTTCAACCCTTATTACCTCGACCACCCTTATCACCACAAACCTCACCTTATAACTTCATGTTGCGGCGTGCAACCCGATCCCATCGTACAATTTCAATTCACAACAAGAACAATGAACAATTCACAAAGATCACAACATCGACAATCAATTCACAACGATCACAACAACATTTCTTAAGGAGTAGCAACAATGATTTACAATTTTTCCCATAACCATCAATACTATTTCCGTTAGATTCCACAATTCACAAGTGTTTCATGTTACAACAATACTTGCCCCTGATAAGCCATAGGTGTTAATATCATAACTATTCTAGTTGCATCACTTACAATTTCCTTACGTCATTTGTTTTCTCAGCCAATACCACGTATCATAATCACAACCAAGCAAATCAAACAAATTTCACAATTTACCCACGCAGATGTCCCGTACCAAACATTTGAACACCAACAAGGCAATTTTACAAGGTCAAGGTTAGCCATGCATACCTGGAGTCGAATTCCTCTTTCTTTTATCTTCTACTTTCAATTCACCCACCAATCTAGCAATGTCAATCTAGGTCACAAGTTAACACATATATCTTAGAATTTGAAATTCACAATTACTATCCGAGCTTATTTAGGTTATCGAGCACATCCGCTTACTTCTACCCATTTCCACTTAATAAATTTTAGATTTTTGAAAGATATGCATTTGAGTTTCCACCCATTATTTCAAGAATCAAAGCATGAGACTCCACCTCTTAGCTTAAAATTTGGAAATCAAGGAAAAACGGTTAGGGATTTTACTTGTAGAAATAGAGATGAAGATAATACCCAAATATTTTCGGGCCTAGGTGACTTTGGAAAATCAAATTGAGGAAAATCAACTTTCTCTCTCAAGATTCCCTTTTCCATCTCTCTTATTTTGTTCAGAAAAATTGTTAAAATGAGGGGTTAGGGTGTTATATTATAAAGGGGGTTGACTTTTAAAGTTTATAAAATAGAAGTCTGGGTGAGATCTGCGGTTGCATTCTGCGATCAGAAAATCAAAATGTGGTCCGCATATTGGACCACAGAACTGACCCCAATCACTGAACATCTCTGCCTGGGTATGCGATGGAAATGCGGTCCGCATATTGATTATGCGGTCGCATAATGGACCGCATTTTAAACATCAATTTAGACCAACACTCTGATCCACTATGCGGTAGGAATGTGGTCTGCATATCGATTATGCGGTCCCTTAATGGACCACATTTTTACATTAACTTAGACCAACTCTCTGCTTCATTCTGCGATTGGAATGTGGTCCGCATAGCTGATCTACGACCGCATTCTAGACCACATAAATGACAATTTTCTGGAAAATTGATTATTTTGATTTTCAAAGGCTTAAATCACTACCAAGGGTCTAAATCGCGGTGAGCAAGCTCGCCACAAAGAATTCTACACATTTCGAACACATATTCAGAGTCGACACCACATGTTACTAAGTTTAGAGACCAAAATTATTTACGGGACCTTACAATACAGTGGCGGGGTCAGCTCGTCGAGGAGGCGACTTGGGAGAACGAGCAGGATATGTGCAGCCAGTACCCTCATCTTTTTGCTACTTCAGGTATGTCTTCTATGCTCGTTCGAGAACGAACGAATGTTTAAACGTAGGAGGATGTAACAACCCGGCCAATCATTTTTGAAATTTATACCTCGACCCCTCATTTATTGCTTTCCTTAAGTTCATTTTTGCTATTTTGGTTTGTCGGGACGTTCGGTATTAAGATTCTGAGTGTTTCGGGAAACATAGTCCCTAAATGAGAGTGTAAGAGTTGAAAAAATGGTCCATATTTGGAGCAGTGTGAAAATGACCTCGAAATGGAAATACGATGGTTCTGTTAGCTTCTTTAGGAAATTTTGGGGTTGGGAGCATGTTCAAAATGTAATTTGGAGGTCCGTAGCTCATTAGGCTTGAAATGCCGAAGTTTGAATTTTTGAAGTTCCGGTCCGATAGTGAGTTTTCGATCCGAGGGTCAATTTGGGATTTCGAAAGTTATTGTAGCTTTGTCATATCATTTTGGATGTGTGTGAAAATTTTTAGGCCATTCGGACAAGTTTTGGATAGGTTTTTCATCGAAAGTGTGTTTGGTTAGAATTTGAAGTTCATAGGCTCGAATATTTGATTAATTCATGTTTTCGGCGTTGTTTTAGGTGGCTTAAGAATTTGAGAAAGTTTGAATGATGTTATGGGTCATTTCTATAGGTTTGGTTGAGGTCCCGGGGGCCTCGGGTGTATTTCGTATGCCCAACGGTTCGTTTGTGGAACTTGTTGAATTGCTGAACTGCTGGTATCTGGTATCCTTCTATGTGATCGCATCCTTCCATCCACGATCGCATAGAGTAATTCTGGAGGGGGAAAAAAACTCCGTTATTATGATCGCATAATTTAGCTCCGCGATCGTGAAGCTTTGGGTCCTCCTCTTACGCAAACACATTAGCCCTGTCGCGATTGCGTAGGTTTAGTTTCTCCTTTTACGTGATCTATGCCTCATGTCGCGATCGCATAGACCAACTTCAGGGCCTTTATTTTTTCTTCTTCGCGATCGCATTTCCCATCATGCGATCTCATTGAACAAAGGACCTGGGCAGATATAATCTTGTCAAAATGAGGGTCCCTTCATTTTTAACAAATCAAAAACTAGAGAGCTCGGTTTTGGGAGATTTTTTTCGGGCTTTTCAGAGGCAACAATTAGGTAACGATTCCTTACTGGGGGGGACCTCTTCCCTTAGGACTTCTTATGTATAGAATTAAATGCCTTGTACACAAGGTGACGAGCGTGTACTTGTGAAACTTGTTGAAAATCCACTTTACTATAATTGCTCAAACTGTGTTTTCTTCGTTGTTTCACTGATTTTAATGCAAGATTAAATCTGTGTTAGTTAGAGAAGTATTATTAGATAGAATTAACTGCTTAATTGCCTTAATTGAGATTATGTGATGCATGTTAGGCCAGAATTTAACTGTTACTTGTATTTATGTATTTCATTCTTTGAATACTTTCTCGAATTGGTTGCATATTTACATTGGGACTACGGGTTCAATTCCCGGAGATCCTTTGCTACTGATATGATGGCCTGGGGGTTCAATTCTCGGAGATCTTTTGCTATTAATATGATGGACTGAGGGTTCGATTCCCGGAGATCCTTTGCTACTGATATGATGGATTGCGGATTCAATTGCTAAAGATCCTTGCTACTGATATAATGGACTGTGGGTTCAATTCTCGGAGATCCTTGCTATTGATATTATGGACTATGGGTTCGATTCTCTGGAGATCCTTTGTTACTAATATTATGGACTACGGGTTCAATTCCCAGGAGCTCCTAGATATATAAATGAGATGGACTATGGGTTCAATTCCCGAGAGATCCACTGGACAGTTGAGAAATACTTGTTGTGTTATATTCCTTGCTTAGCTTAATTCTCATTGGCTTGTAGCTTCTATCTTATTTTGTTGCCATTTTAGATTATTCCCTGATTTACATTGTTCAATATTGTTATTATGTTTATTCTCAGTAGGGCCCCGACCTTCCTCGTCACTATTTAACTGAGGTTAGGCTTGCACTTACTGAGTACCGCTGTGGTGTACTCATGCCTCTTCTGTGCATTTATTATTCATGTGCAGATCCAGGTACTTCTGGCTGGACTTTCTATCAGTGATCCAGGCGATACATTCAGAGACTTGAGGTATATTCTGCCGCATCCGCAGACCGAAGAGTCTCCTTCTACTCTACCTTATAATTATCAGTTTCATTTCATGTGTTCAGTTGTTAGACATTTCTGGATGTTAGATCCATAACTTATGTTCTTTTAGCCTGTGTTGCCCGTGGGTTTCCGGGTCTTTGGGAGAGTTTTAGAATGTTGAGTGTTAAAGTGTATGTGCCAGACGTCAAATATATACATTATTTATGTTATTCAGTTATGATTATAAATTTCGCAAATTTGTTATTACTTCTGCAACGTGTTAGGCTTACCTGGTGTCGAAGACTGGGTGCCGTCATGACGTGTTCACAATTGGTGATCTAGGGTCGTGACATAAAAAGTAAGAAGTTAATAGGTTATAGTAACAAAAAATAGTAACAGCTAATAATGATGAAATAAAATATAATCATACCAATTGAAGTTGTTGAGAACAACAAATGTAGCGAAAATGTATAAGATATGCTTTAATTCTCCAACTAAATTTCGGAAAACCTCTTTGTAAACCACATTTGTTGTTTCATTTGAAATTTCTCCATCTTCATCATAAACCAAAATCTTTAATCCCTTTCTATATGTAACACGTGATAGAGCAACGTAAAGCTGGCCATATGTGTAGACTGGGTTTTTCAAATATAAGCTAACATGAGATAAAAATTGTTCTTGACTTTTGTTTATTGTCATTGTAAAGGATACAACTATTGGAAATTGTCTTCGTTGGAACTTAAAAGTTATTCTTGCATCAAATGGAGTTAATGACATTCTCGGAACGAACACCTTTTGTCCAGCCATATTTCCCAATAATTGTTTTGCTTCGATAACCCAATTTCCGAGTATAGTGATGATTAATCTTGTTCCATTACATAGCCCTGAAGATGGGTCTATATTTCTCAATAACATCACTGGGACACCCACTTTCAAAGTAATAACATGATTTGGAATTCTAGAACAATTAATAGTGTTTAGGAATTGAGGTGTATGTACGTGTTCCAAACGTGTAAAAACATCGTCTGACATGCAAATTGTATCGGAACTCAAAAATGTTTTTGGTTCAGTATTGTGACGACCCGGCCCGTCGTCACGGGAATTACCACCCCGTTATGTTGTAATTACATATTTCATGCTTTTATATCGGTGTTAGAGTCTATCGGGGGAGTTAGGAGTGAATTGGATTGAAAATGAGGCATATAGCCTTTTTGAAGGAAACTTGAATAAGGAAAGTCAACCCGGAGTTGACTATTTAGTTAGAGAGCTCGGAATCGAATTCTGATGATTCGGTCAGCTCCGGGAGGTCATTTGTGAGCTAGGAGAGCGATCGGAATTGTATTTGGAGGTCCGGTGTAGAAATAGGCTTGAATTGGCCAAAGTTGAATTTTGGCGAAATCCGAACGGTAGGTGAGATTTTGATCCGGGAGTCAGAATGGAATTCCGACAGTTTTAGTAGCTCCGTTAGGTGATTTTGGATGTGCCTGCAAAATTTCAGGTCATTTGCAGGTTGTTTGGCCGGGTTTTTGATCGAATGTCGATTTCGGAAGTTTTGAAGAAACTTAGGCTTGAATCCGTGCGTAATTGGTGATTTTGATGTTTAGGATGGTGTTTTTATGATTGGAACAAGTTTGAATCGTGTTATGGAGTATGTTGGTGGTTTTTGTTGGGGTCCCGGGGGCCTCGGGATGAATTCGGGGGTCCAAACGGACCATTTTTGGCCTAAGACAGCAGCTAAATTGCTGTTGTGTCTGCAGAAGGAAATCCTTCATCGCGTTCGCTATGAAGGGTGCGCGTCCGCGAAGGTCAACAAGGGTATTCATCGCGTTCGCGATGGTCTGGACGCGAATGCGTAGGGCCAGGATCGGAGGCTTCGCGTTCGCGTGGAGTTGGAACTTGTTCGCGTAGGTTTGTCAGGGTGTGTATCGCGTTCGCGTGAGGGATATCGCGAACGCGTAGAAGGAAAATCAGGCGACTGGGAGCTAGTACATCGCGAACGCATTGGGGGAGGTCGCGTTCGCGAAGGTTAATCCGGGCTGGGCATCGCGAACGCGTGGCAAGGAACGCGAACGCGTAGAGCAATCGACCCAGGCAGTGAATTAAAACCAGAAACATTTCACATACGGGTTCATTTGCAAAACCCTCCATTGTTGAGCTCTAGAGTGAGAAAGTGACGGGAAATAGCTGGGAGATCATCGGGATATTGTCGGAGGTAAGTTTCGGGGTTTAGTTACACACATTTTTCATGAAATCATGGATTATTTCTATGAAAATGGAGGATTAAATGTGGGTTTAAGCCCTAGGCCTAAAATTGTAGAAAAATACCGATTTGAGTGGGCAAATGGAGTCCGAATTTGGTAAATTTGATATGCCTAGACTTTCTATTGAGACAAGGGTTCCTTATATGTAACTTTTTTAATTTTTTCGAGAAGCGCACCAAAAGTCGGGTTTTAACAACTTTGTGGGTTTTGATACAAGTTGGGTTATTTCGAATGAATTGCGTGAAATTAGCATATATTGATGCATTCTCTATGATTTTGAGCAGATTTGGCATCCGAGGAGATTGATTTGCGAGGCAAGCGCAAGGCGGATTGAAGCTTCTACCGGTTCAAGGTGAGTGGTAGTAGTAAACAATGTACTGAGGGTTTGAAACCCCGTACTAGCACTTCACAGTGCTATGTTGAGATGAGACACGCGTCTTGTGACGAGCGTGGTGACATTGTGATTGGGGACTTGGACTTGGTCCTTCCCGGCCAATAGAATACTGTGTTTTATGACTGTTAATGAGATTATAATTGTACAATTGGGGCTAATAGCCATGTTTGGGGCCTTGTGCCGATCTGTAGAGCATTAGGGAACCTATAGAGCTAGGTGACCCTTATATCGTGTTGGAAACCTACACTCAGCTGTAGCTCTAGCTGTATAGAATAATATGAGCCCGTACTAGATGTGTACATTGAGAGAGCTTATCTAGGGTGGAATTCCCCGTTCTAGCTGAGTGGGCCTGAAAGGCCAAATCTATACAGATTGAGATGAGTTAGGGTCAAGGACCCACTGTGAGATGTTATATTGGGCCTGAAAGGCCAAGTCTATATTGACTAAGACAGGGTCAAGGACCCACTGTGATATATATTATATTGGGCCTGAGAGGCCAAGTATATACTGACCGGGATAGGGTCGAGGACCCATTACGAGGTATTATATACATATACCTATATTAGATCGGGCTGCACGCCGCAGCAGTATATATATTAGATCGGACTGCACGCCGCAGTATTATTGCGCTTGGGCTGTAGGAGCCCCTTCGGAGTCTGAGTCTGCACACATTCTCAGTGAGCACTGGTGTATATTATGGGATTGGGCTGCACGCCGCAGTAGTATAGAGATATATACATATATATATTGGATCGGATTGCACGCCGCAATAATATTTGTGTGGATCGTGCTTCACGCCGCAGTATTATAGTGCTTGGGCCTAGGGAGCCCCTCCGAAGTCTGTATACACCCCAGTGAGTGCCGTCGACATTAAATGGAGCGGCCTGCACGCCGCAGCGGTATATATGTTGGAGCGGGCTGCATGCCGCAGCAGTATACTTATTCATATCCTATTACCTACTTAAATACTTATACATTATAGACATAGGTATGTGTCTTCACATATTGAGATGACCGTACACTGTAGGGGTACGAGTGAGGGTTTGATCAGTGTGGGATCTTGTAGTGATAGATGTGGATTGGAGATCAGAGTACTACCACAGTGATGACGTACCTGTGAGGGTGCCTTAGAACTGTTAAGTGATAGCACAGGAGTTCTTACTTTCAGTTATTATTTATTATTGTTACTCACTGAGTTGAAATATACTCACCCCACTCCCCTGCACTTTTTGTGCAGATCCACAGGTGCCCGAGAGCAGTTGAGACATTGTAGCTGCTGATCCTTGTCTACTTTTGCGGAGATTACGAGGTAGCTGCCAGCGTCCGCAGAGCCTGTTTTTCTCCTCTTTATCATCTTGTTGATTCCTTTTTGCCTAGACTTGTTTGTATTAGGATATTAATCTGTAGAGGCTCAGTCTCGTGACACCACGATATGGTTGGGACCGTATTTTGTATGTTTTACATTTTGCTTATCACCTGATATGATCATTTACTGTTTAAGTTTAATTTGGTTAATAACTGGCTGGTTTAACGGATAATATGGTCGGGCTTGCCTAGCATTGTGTTGGGCGCCATCACGACCAGGGTTTGGGTCGTGACAACTGTCATGCTAAGACAGTTACCTTGGCCATTCGTGGTATTTCTCAGATTGAGTGTCGGGGTTCGAGTACGGGGACGCCTGTACTTATCCTCGGGAGGCTGCAAACCTTTTAGGAAAAGTTTCAATTCTTGGAATTCTTGTCGTGCGATTAATTTTGACTTGCACAGAACTTTGACATTCTATTCTCTCGCAGATGGCGAGAACTCGAGCATCTAGACGTGGAGGACGACCACCGCTACCACCTGCTAGAGGCCGAGGATGCGGCCGTGGTCGTGGCGGAGTGAGGGCAGCTGAGGCAGTGCCAGCTGACCCACAACCCCCAGTTGCAGAGGTGCCAGCAGCACCAGATCAGGCACCAGCTGTGCCCATAGTCATTCCGGGTCTACAGGAGACCCTGGCTCAGATACTAGCAGTCTGCACTGGCCTAGCACAGGCGGTTTCACTTACTACTGCAGTAGCTGCATCAGGGACCGGGGGTGGTTATCAGACCCCCGTCGCACGCACTTTAGAGCTAGCAGTGCAGGGCTTACAGACACCAGAGGTTCCTCCAGTCCAGCCTGTAGTACCGGTTCAGCCAGCAGATCAGGTTCAGGGGGACAGGGTCCCAGCTATGATAGACGATGAGCAGCGTCGTCTCGAGAGGTTCACCAGGTTATCTCCTCCAGTGTTCACTGGTGCTCCGGGCGAGGACGCCCAAGGTTTTCTGGATAAGTGCCGTCGGATGCTTTGTACGGCAGGGATATTGGAGTCCAGTGGGGTATCTTTCACTACCTTTCAGTTTTAGGGACCAGCCTTCGCTTGGTGGGATGCTTATGAGCGCCGCAGGCCAGCCGGAGCAGCACCACTATCATGGCCGCAGTTCTCCACTATGTTCTTGGAGAAATGGGTGCCTCGATCTCAGAGAGAGGAGATGCGTAGGCAGTTTGAGGGTCTCCGTCAGGGGGACATGTCAGTGTCAGAGTATGAGATCATGTTTACAGAGTTGTCCACATATGCACCGTGGTTGGTTCATTCCGACAGAGAGAGGATTGGACGCTTCGTGGACGGCCTCTTTTATCCCATTCGTATTCTGATGACTCGGGAGAGGGTTTTGAGTCGTACATTTGAGGATGCTATGGATATTGCTCGCGACATAGAGACAGATCGTTGCAGGGAGTGGGATGAGAGGGAGGCCAAGAGGCCTCGAGAAGCAGCTAGTTCCAGTGGCACTCAGACCAGAGGCCAGAGTCAGTAGAGTCGAGGTCGCTCTTTCAGATCTTCACAGTCGAGTCGCTCAGATTGTCACAGATGGTCTTCTAGGCAGGGTTATCAGGGTTCGCACCAGAGCCAGCCATCTCTCAGTGCCATGCCAGCTCAGAGTTCTTCATAGGCCCTATCTGCTCAGGGTTCATCTCGGCCTAGTTCATCAGCTGGCCACTCCAGCGCCAAGGGTCCATATCAGTCTCAGTCCCCAGCACCGGGGAGTTGCTACGAGTGCGCAGTGTTTGGGCACCACCGTAGGGAGTGTCCCCGTCTTACTTCTAGATCTTATCAGCAGAGGGGGCAACCCTCGTCATCTGGTCCTTCTACTTCAGCACCCGCCCCACCAGCTAGGGGTGAGGGTCAGGCAGCTAGGGGTCTCCCTCGAGGAGGAGGCCGATCAGGCGGACAGGCTAGATGCTATGCTTTTCAGGGCCAATCTGAGGCTGTTGCTTCTGATGCTGTCATTACAGGTATTATTTCAGTCTGCCACAGAGATGCCTCAGTATTGTTTGATCCCGGTTCTACTTATTCCTATGTGTCTACATATTTTGCTCCTCATTTGGGCACGATCCGAGGGTGTCTTGAGCTGCCAGTGCATGTATCTACCCCGGTAGAGGATACTATTGTTGTGGACCACGTATACCGGTCCTGTTTGGTCACTATTGGGGGTCTGGAGACCCGAGTGGACA
Organism: Nicotiana noctiflora; assembly: GCA_032618575.1. Taxonomy (NCBI): domain Eukaryota; kingdom Viridiplantae; phylum Streptophyta; class Magnoliopsida; order Solanales; family Solanaceae; genus Nicotiana; species Nicotiana noctiflora. The sequence continues at coordinate 15,788 of JASVEL010013487.1, read as the reverse complement.
TGTTGCTTCTCAGCATGATTGATTTTGATGTTATATTGGGCATGGACTGGCTATCTCCATGTCATGGTATTCTGGACTGTCATGCTAAGACAGTCACCTTGGCTATGCCGGGTATTCAGAGGATCAAGTGGCGAGGCACGACTGAGTATGTACCTAGCAGGGTAATATCTTTCCTCAAGGCCCAACGAATGGTTGGAAAGGGATGTCTCTCTTATTTAGCATTTGTGCGGGAGGTCGAGGCCCAGACTTCCAATATCGATTCTGTTCACATTATGCGAGACTTTCCTGATGTGTTTCCCTCAGACCTGCCGGGCATGCCGCCGGACAGGGATATTGATTTTGGGATCGATTTGGTGCCAGGCACTCAGCCTATTTCTATTCCTCCATATCGGATGGCACCAGCTGAGCTGAAGGAATTGAAGGAGCAGCTCCAGGAACTCCTAGATAAGGGGTTCATTCGGCCGAGTGTGTCACCGTGGGGTGCACCGGTCCTGTTTGTTAAGAAGAAAGATGGCTCTATGAGAATATGTATTGACTACATGCAGCTGAACAAAGTAACAGTGAAGAATATATATCCTCTACCTCGTATTGATGATTTATTTGATTAGCTCCAGGGAGCTAGGGTATTCTCAAAGATCTATCTTCGTTCAGGCTACCATCAGCTGAAGATTAGAGAGTCCGACATTATGAAGACTGCATTCAGGACCAGATATGGTCACTACGCGTTCCTTGTGATGTCTTTTGGGCTGACCAACGCCCCCGCAACATTTATGCATCTGATGAACAGTGTGTTCAGGCCCTATCTTGATTTATTCGTGATCGTGTTCATTGATGACATTCTAGTCTACTCTCGTAGCCAGGAGGAGCATGCTCAGCACTTGAGTATTGTATTGCAGAGATTGAGAGAGGAGAAGTTGTATGCCAAGTTCTCCAAGTGCGAGTGTTCTGGCTTGAGACCGTGGCATTCTTAGGACATGTGGTGTCCCGTGATGGTATTCGGGTAGATCCGAGGAAGGTAGAGGCAGTGTAGAGTTGGCCCAGACCGACCTCAGTTACGGAGATCCGTAGCTTTCTGGGAATGGCAGGGTATTATCGCCGCTTCGTTCAGGGATTCTCTTCTATTGCTTCACCCTTGACTAAATTGACTCAGAAGGGTGTTTCTTTCTTATGGTCCGAGGAGTGCGAGGAGAGCTTTCAGAAGCTCAAGACAGCACTGACCACAGCACCAGTTTTGATTCTGCCGTCAGCTTCAGATCCTTATATTGTGTATTGTGATGCCTCAGGAGTTGGCATTGGTTGTGTGTTGATGCAGGAGGGTAGGGTCATTGCTTATGCTTCTCGTCAGTTAAAGCCCCGCGAGAAGAACTACCCTGTTCATGATGTGGAGCTAGCAGCCATAGTTCATGCTTTGAAGATTTGGAGGCATTACCTGTATGGTGTCTCATGTGAGGTGTTCACGGATCATCGCAGCCTTCAGCACTTATTCAGACAGAAGGACCTTAATTTGAGACAGCGGAGGTGGTAGGAGTTGCTTAAGGATTATGATATCACTATTTTGTATCATCCGGGGAAGGCCAATGTGGTGGCCGATGCCTTGAGTCGGAAGGCGGTTAGTATGGGCAGCCTAGCTTTTATCCCAGTTGGGGAGAGGTCATTCGCTTATGATGTTCAGGCCCTAGCCAATCGGCTAGTGAGGTTGGATATTTCGGAGCCGAGTCGAGTGCTGGCTTGTGTTGTTTCTCGATCTTCCTTATATGATCACATCAGGGAGCAACAATATGATGACCCACATTTGCTTGTCCTTAAGGACAGAGTGCAGCATAATGATGCTAGAGATGTGACTATCGATAATGATGGTGTTCTGAGGATGCAGGGCCGTATATGCATGCCCAATGTTGATGGTTTGCGGGAGTTGATACTTGAGGAGGCACACAGTTCACGGTACTCTATTCACCCAGGTGCCGCAAAGATGTACCAAGACTTGAGACAGCACTACTGGTGGAGGAGGATGAAGGTGGATGTTGTTAGGCATGTAGCTAAGTGCCTCAATTGCCAGCGGGTCAAGTATGAGCATTAGAGACCGGGCGGTGTTCTTCAGTGTATGGTCATTCCCGAGTGGAAATGGGAGAGGATCACCATGGATTTTGTTACTGGTCTCCCTTGGACAGCGAGGAAGTTTGATTCTGTATGGGTGATTGTCGATCGGCTGACTAAGTCCGCACATTTCATCCCAGTTAGTACTACTTACTCATCGGAGCGGTTGGCATCGATCTTTATTCGGGAGATTGTCAGGTTGCATGGGGTCCCAGTGTCTATTATATCTGACAGAGGCACTCAGTTCACTTCTCAGTTTTGGAGAGCATTCCAATGAGAGATGGGTACGCGGGTTGAGTTGAGCACCGCATTTTACCCCCAGACAGACGGGCAGTCGGAGCGCACTATTCAGATCCTGGAGGATATGTTGCGGGCATGTGTGATTGACTTTGGTGGTTCATGGGATGAGTTCTTGCCACTTGCTGAGTTTGCCTACAACAACAGTTACCAATCGAGTATTCAGATGGCCCCGTAAGAGGCATTGTATGGCAGGCGGTGTAGATCTCCCGTCGGATGGTTCGAGCCTGGTGAGGATAGATTGATAGGGACTAAGTTAGTTTAGGATGCTCTGGATAGAGCAAAGTTGATCCAGGAGAGGCTTCGCACAGCACAGTCTCGCCAGAAGAGTTATGTAGACCGTAGAGTTCGAGAGTTGTCTTTCATGGTTGGTGACAGAGTATTGTTGAAGGTTTCACCCATGAAGGGTGTCATGAGGTTCGGGAAGAAAGGGAAGTTGAGTCCCAGGTACATTGGTCCTTTTGAGATACTCAGGAGAGTTGGAGAGGTGGCATATGAGTTGGCCTTGCCACCCAGCCTTATCCAGCGTTCATCCAGTATTCCATGTGTCTATGCTCCGAAAGTACATCGGGGATCCGTCTCATGTATTAGACTTCAGTACCATTCAGCTTGATGGTGATCTATCATATGATGTGGAGCCTATTGCTATTTTGGGTCGCCAGATAAGAAAATTGAGGTCGAAGGAGATTGCATCAGTTAAGGTTCAGTGGAGAGGTCGACCCATGGAGGAGGCTACTTGGGAGGTCGAGTAGGAGATGCGGAGCCGATATCCTCACTTGTTTCAGACTTTAGGTATGATTCTTGACCCGCTCGAGGATGAGCGTTTGCTTAAGAGGGGGAGAATAAGACGACCCGGCCCGTCGTCATGGGAATTACCACCCCATTATGTTGTAATTACATATTTCATGCTTTTATATCAGTGTTAGAGTCTATCGGAGGAGTTAGGAGTGAATTGGATTGAAAATGAGGCATATAGCCTTTTTGAAGGAAACTTGAATAAGGAAAGTCAACCCGGAGTTGACTATTTAGTTAGAGAGCTCGAAATCGAATTCTGATGATTCGGTCAGCTCCGGGAGGTCATTTGTGAGCTAGGAGAGCGATCGGAATTGTATTTGGAGGTCCGGTGTAGAAATAGGCTTGAATTGGCCAAAGTTGAATTTTGGCGAAATCCGAATGGTAGGTGAGATTTTGATCCGGAAGTCGGAATGGAATTCCGACAATTGTAGTAGCTCCGTTAGGTTATTTTGGATGTGCCTGCAAAATTTCAGGTCATTCGGAGGTCGTTTGGCCGGGTTTTTGATTGAATGTCGATTTCGGAAGTTTTGAAGAAACTTAGGCTTGAATCCGTGCATAATTGGTGATTTTGATGTTTAGGATGGTGTTTTTATGATTGGAAAAAGTTTAAATCATGTTATGGAGTATGTTGGTGGTTTTCGTTGGGGTCCCGGGGGCCTCGGGATGAATTCGGGGGTCCAAACGGACCATTTTTGGCCTAAGACATCAGCTAAATTGCTGCTGTGTCTGCAGAAGGAAATCCTTCATCGCGTTCGCGATGAAGGGCACGTGTCCGCAAAGGTCAACAAGGGTATTCATCGCGTTCGCGATGGTCTGGACGCGAACGCATAGGGCCGGGATCGGAGGCTTCGCGTTCGCGTGGAGTTGGAACGCGTTCGCGTAGGTTTGTCAGGGTGTGTATCGCGTTCGCGTGAGGGATATCGCGAACACATAGAAGGAAAATCAGGTGACTGGGAGCTAGTGCATCGCGAACGCGTTGGGGGAGGTCGCGTTCGCGAAGGTTAATCGGGGCTGGGCATCGCGAACGCATGGCAAGGAACGCGAACGCGTAGAGCAATCGACCCAGGCAGTGAATTAAAACCAGAAACATTTCACATACGGGTTCATTTGCAAAACCCTCCATTGTTGAGCTCTAGAGTGAGAAAGTGACGGGAAATAGCTAGAAGATCATCGGGATATTGTCAGAGGTAAGTTTCGGGGTTTAATTACATATTTCTATCATGAAATCATGGATTATTTCTATGAAAATGGAGGATTAAATGTGGGTTTAATCCCTAGGCCTAAAATTGTAGAAAAATACCGATTTGAGTGGGCAAATGGAGTCCGAATTTGGTAAATTTGATCTGCCTAGACTCGTATTGAGACGAGGGTTCCGAATATGTAACTTTTATAATTTTTTCGAGAAGCGCACCAAAAGTCGGGTTTTAACAACTTTGTGGGTTTTGATACAAGTTGGGTTATTTCGAATGAATTGCGTGAAATTAGCATATATTGATGCATTCTCTATGATTTTGAGCAGATTTGGCATCCGAGGAGATTGATTTGCGAGGCAAGCGCAAGGCGATTGAAGCTTCTACCGGTTCAAGGTGAGTGGTAGTAGTAAACAATGTACTGAGGGCTTGAAACCCCGTACTAGCACTTCACAGTGCTATGTTGAGATGAGACACGCGTTCCATGACGAGCGCGGTGACATTGTGATTGGGGACTTGGACTTGGTCCTTCCTGGCTAATAGAATACTGTGTTGTATGACTGTTAATGAGATTATAATTGTACAATAGGGCTAATAGCCATGTTTGGGCCCTTGTGCCGATCTGTAGAGCATTAGGGAACCTATAGAGCTAGGTGACCCTTATATCGTGTTGGAAACCTACACTCAGCCGTAGCTCTAGCTGTATAGCATAATATGAGCCCGTACTTGATGTGTACATTGAGAGAGCTTATCTAGGGTGGAATTCCCCGTTCTAGCTGAGTGGGCCTGAAAGGCCAAGTCTATACCGATTGAGATGAGTTAGGGTCAAGGACCCACTGTGAGATGTTATATTGGGCCTGAAAGGCCAAGTCTATATTGACTGAGACAGGGTCAAGGACCCACTATGATATATATTATATTGGGCCTGAGAGGCCAAGTATATACTGACGGGGATAGGGTCGAGGACCCATTACGAGGTATTATATACATATACCTATATTGGATCGAGTTGCACGCCGCAGCAGTATATATATTGGATCGGACTGCACGCCGCAGTAATATACATGTAATATACATGTAATATACATGTGGGACGGACTGCACGCCGCAGTATTATTGCGCTTGGGCTGTAGGAGCCCCTTCGGAGTCTGAGTCTGCACACATTCTCAGTGAGCACCGGTGTATATTATGGGATCGGGCTGCACGCCGCAGCAGTATAGAGATATATACATATATATATTGGATCGGACTGCACGCCGCAGTAATATTTGTGTGGATCGTGCTGCACGCCGCAATATCATAGCACTTTGGCCAAGGGAGTCCCTCCGAAGTCTGTATACACCCCAGTGAGCGCCGTCGACGTTAAATGGAGCGGGCTGCGCGCCGCAACGGTTTATGTATTGGAGCGGGCTGCACATCGCAACATGATACTTATTCATATCCTATTACCTACTTAAATACTTATACATCATAGATATATGTATGTGTCTTCATATATTGAGATGGCTGTACACCGTAGGGGTACGAGTGAGGGTATGATCAGTGTGGGATCTTGTAGAGATAGATGTGGACTGGGAATCGAGCATTTCTATAGTGATGACGTACCTGTGAGGGTTGCTTTAGAACTGCTAAGTGATAGCACATGAGTTCTTACCTTTAGTTGTTATTTATTATTGTTACTCACCGAGTTGAAATATACTCACCCCACTCCCCTGCACTTTCTGTGCAGATCCACAAGTGCCCGAGAGCAGTTGAGACATTGTAGCTGCTGATCCTTGTCTACTTTTGCAGAGATTACGAGGTAGCTGCCAGCGTCCGCAGAGCCTGTTTTTCTCCTCTTTATCATCTTGTTGATTCCTTTTTGCCTAGACTTGTTTGTATTAGGTTGTTAATATGTAGAGGCTGAGTCTCGTGACACCACGATATGGTTGGGACCGTATTTTGTATGTTTTACATTTCGCTTATCACCTGATATGATCATGTACTGTTTAAGTTTAATTTGACTAATAACTGGCTGGTTTAAGGGATAATATGGTCGGGCTTGCCTAGCATTGTGTTGGGCATCACGACCATGATTTGGGTCGTGACAAGTATGGTTTAGTGATACCATGTATTCATTGATTTATTCTACCATGTCAAGTGTGGGAGCAAGAATTCATCTTTGTTGTAGGTATGTTATATCACTGCAATGGGTTAAAAAATCTGGATATGTACTTTCCACAATAGCTGAAGTTGGATCATTATTTATGATTAGATCATCAGGGATGTGAACTTTATCATTACCATCAACAAAATTTCCAATGCTCCACCACCTATTGCTAAAATCCAATCAGCAAATTGTTTTAGATCATTCAAATCTGAATCCACCTTATTTCCTTCCAACCTCATATTTTGTGTTAGCTCTAAAACTTGACAGTGATTCCACAAATATGAAGAATTAAGGGCAGTGTTAACAATATCTTGTCTAGTACCTTTTGGAATGACTGGAAGTATTTGTCTAAAGTCTCCACCTAGAACAACTATTTTCCCTCCAAATGGTCGATCTAAATTGGATGCATCTTTAAATCTAAGAATATCTCTTAAAAGTTCTGTCTAGAGATTCAAAATAATATCTATGCATCATTGGTGCTTCATCCAATATAATTAACTTTCTCTTGACAATCAATTTTGATAATGGAGTACCTTGTTTGATATTACAGGTTTAATCTTCAGTTGCATTCAGTGGGATTGCAAATCTCGAATGAGCTGTTCGACCTCCTGGTAACAGAAGAGATGCTATTCCATTGGACGCAACTGTCAACACAATATCTCCTCTACATCTTATGGCAGAAGACAAAGTTTTCCAAATAAATGTTTTCTCGGTTCCTCTATTACCATATAATAAGAAGAATCCACCTTTGTCCTCATGCACTGCTTTGATAATTCTGTCATAAACTAAATTTTGCTCCATTTTCAATTTAACCAATAATCCTTCATGTTATTTAGACAAAGAGAACCTATTGTAACACAATTCTTCACATATTAGTGTATTGGTGTTGTGTGACGACCAAAAGAGTCATCACAGTATTTCTCCCTTTTTCTGCGCTTCCGAAGTCTTGGAAACCTCACTCTTAGTTGCCTCAATTTGCGTGCATAGTCCCGGCGTGAAGCCAGAAAGTTTTTGTGTTATGATATATGTATTCTATGGAAAATTTGAAGAATTTTGATATAAATATTGATATAGTTGACTTTGGTCAACATTTTTGGTAAACGGGCCAGGACGGTGATGTGACGGTCTCGGGAAGTCCGTAGAAAAATGTGGGACTCGGGCATGTGCCCGGAGTTGAAATCTGAGGTCCAGAACCCCGGTAAAAGATTTTTTCCATTAAATTATTTTCTAAAATTAATAAGGAAAAATGGAAATGAAAATGAGTACTCGTATTTTGGTTCCGATGCCCGGTACATGTCTTACATATGCGTTAAGTGCTTTTTGTGAAATTTGGTCGAAATCGGACGTCGTTTGACGTGTTTCGGATCTAAATAGCTAAAGTTAGAGGTTAATGAACTTTGAAATGAAATCTTAAGTTTTGGGGTTTGATTCTTTGTTTTTGATGTTCTTTTAGCGATTTGATCGCTTGAGTAAGTTCGTATAAGGTTGTTGAGTTAGTGTATGCATTTGGTTAGGAGCTCTGAGGGCTCGGGAGTGATTTTAGGGGTGGTTCAGAATGTTTTTGCACTTAGAAAAATCTGATATTTTTGCTGTTGCTGATATCTGGTACGTTGTTCTTTGCGATCGCATAGATCCTTCCACGATCGCATAGTGTAAATTTCAAGAGCCTAAAATGTGTTCTATGTGATCGCAACAGTCCTTATGCGATTGCATTGCCCAGCCTCCCATACCTATGCGATCGCATTGTCCCCCTCGCGATCGCGCAGTGCATTTCCATGGCCCAGTCGCATTTACTCTATGCGTTCGCGACTTGTCTTCAGCGATTGCATTGCCTTACTTCCTTTACCCAATGCGATCGCATAGGGCATTTTTGCCCACTGAAGTTCTCATAAAAACAGAACACTTAACACGGGATTTCTCACAAAACCTCACACGGGCTCTTCTCTTCCACCCTCCATTGTCAAGTTCCAAGCTTCCATTACTCCATAACTCTTTGGGTAAGTCTTACTAACATTATTTCTTCATTATTTCTTCACCTAATCATAGTTAATCCTAGCCCTAAGTTTTGAATTCAAGGTAGAAAATGTGGGTTATGGGTAGAACTAGGGCTTATGGGATTTTGGGTGATTCAACCTCAATTTGAGGTCAGATTTTGAAACAAATCATATAATCTAACTCGTGGAGTTATGGGTGATGAGAATTTGGTCTGAGCCTCGAGTTTGGACCATGTGGGCCTGGTGTCAGATTTTTCTATTTTTGGAAGAATGATGGGAATTTCATTTCTAGGCTATGGGATTATGTTATTGCTCCCTAATTGATGTTATTGAATTAAAAATGACTAGATACCATTGTTTCGGAGTTGGATTCTAGAGGAAAGGCAGTGCTAGAGGCTTGATTGCTATTTTCGGACCGAGGTAAGTGTTTCATCTAATCTTGGCTTGAGGTAATAGGATTAGAGTATTATTACTTGCTATTTGCTAAATGATCGAGTGCGGTGTATAGGCATGGTGACGAGTATTTATACACCGGCGTCTAGCAGGACCGTGAGTCTTGTTTGTACTTGTTTTAGGTATATTTTGAGAACTATTCCTAGCAATTGATGAATTCGACATGATGATTTAGTTAAGGAATTATTTATGAAACGTGAAATTCCTTGGAGCTTTGGCTCAAATGGTAGTGATTCTATGAAGTCAAAATTGTAAGTATTGTAAAGAAATGTGGTTGAATCCCTTGCCGAGACGTGAAGTTTATGATTGTTGTTGCTCCTTTATCCGGATGAGCATTATATGTATTCTCCATTATTGACGAATTTGGGCTGCTAATGGTACCCTTATTGGGTTAGATCTTTATATTGCCAAGTTTTCCCTAAAGGGGAACTCCTTGAGGGAGGCTATATGAATTATTCATGATATTTATTGGGATCGTGTGGAACGCCGTCAACTTATATTATATGAAATGGGATCATGTGCTGCGCTGTCCACCTATGAATTATGAGAATGGGATCGTGTGGCACCCCGTCCACTTATGACATATACTATGGGATCGTGTGGCATGCCGTCCACTTATGACATATACTATGGGATAGTGTGGCACGCCGTCCACTTATGATACATACTACAGGATCGTGTGGCGTGCCGACCACTGATGAAAGTAATAATGTGAATTTGGTTAAATGTTTTCACTGATGATCTGCTCTCATTGCTCATTATTTTCCGAGCATGTTCCCTTTTCAGTTGTATATCTTTAGATATATTCCTGTTGTTCTTTCTGTTGCCGTTGTATCAGTATATATATATCTGCACAGGTTGATTTTAGTAAGTCCTGTCTAGCCTCGTCACTACTTCACCGGGGTTAGGCCAGGCACTTACCAGCACATGGGGTCGGTTGTGCTGATGCTACACTTCTGTGCTTTTTGCACAGATCACATCGTTGGAGCAGCTTTCGGACATCAGCAACAATAGGATTTTCTGGGAGTTATCTTTAGTCCAGGGACTCTCGAGGTAGCCTAGCCGGCGTTCGCAGGCCGAAGTCCCTATCCCTTATTTCAGTTTGTTGTCATTGTACCGAAACAGACTTATGTATTTTTCTTTCATTTGGACTTGTTTGTAGTATTCTATAGTAGTCTGTGAGCTAGCGACACCAGATTTTGGGATAGTGTCAGTATTTCCCCATTTTGATTTCTTCTTTATTGAATTTTAAAGTTTTCCGAAATGTTTAATTATTCTAGTATATTCTGTTGTTAATGTTCGGCTGCCTAGCTTCGATAGTAGGCGCCGTCACGGCTCCCGATGGTGGGAAGTTCGGGTCATAACAAGTTGGTATCATAGCCCTAGGTTGCATAGGTCTCGCTACTCACGGACAAACTAGGTAGAGTCTGAGGGATCGGTACGGAGACGTCTGTATTTATCCCTTAGAGGCTACAGAGTTAGGAAAAATTTAACTTTTGTTCTTTTTTGTCATGCGATTCTGTTTCTCAAACACTGATTGTCCTTCTACTCTGTTCTTTCGCAGATTGCGAGAACACGTGCTTCTTCTTCCACCGCGCAGCATCCCGAGCCCACAGCTGCACCCGTGAGGGGTAGAGGGCGAGCTCTTGCCAGAGGCCGAGGCCAGGACAAAGCCCAGCCGCAAGTAGCCGTTCTAGAGGTGAAGCCTCATATTGACTGTGATGAGGAGGTTCCAGCCCCAGCAGCACATGTGGGCCCAGCTCAGGTCCCGAGGGAGTCGTGATCACCCTAGAGTTTCAGGATACTATAGTCAGACTAGCAGGCTTTATGGAGATTGTCTCTAAAGCGGGGTTGTTACCAGTTGCACCAGCCACTTCTCAGGTTGGAGGAGGGGTTCCGACTCCTGTTACATGTACTCTGGATCAAGCAGCTCCTCAGTTGTGGCAGTTCAACTAGGTATTCCAGCTCAGGCCGGTGATGGAGCGGCCATGACTTCTGATGCTTTGTGGAGACTTGATCGGTTCTCCAAGCTATTCACTACCACCTTCAGCAGTGCTTCATCCGAGGATCCCCAGGATTTCCTATTCAGTTTCCATGAGATTCTCAGGACCATGGGTATAGTGGAGACCAATGAGGTCGATTTTTGCACCTTCAGGCTTACAGGATCCGCCAAGACTTGGTGGAGAGATTTTTGTCTATCTAGACCAGCAGGGTCTCCAGCTTTGACATGGGATTAGTTCGCATAGTTATTCTTGGAGAAGTTTCTCCCGGTCACTTAGTGGGAGGCACTTCGCAGGCAATTTGAGCACCTTCATAAGGGCACCATGACAGTTACTCAGTACGAGACTAGATTCATTGACTTGGCACACCATGCAGTTGTGATACTCCATACAAAGCGGGAAAGGGTCCAAAGATTTATTGATGGATTGATTCAGACGATTCGCCTACAGATGACCATGGGCGTTGGTAGTGATATTTCCTTCCAGGAGTTGGCTAATGTGGCCCGCAGAGTTGAGATGGCCCTCGCACGGGGAGGTAGTTAGATGTCAGACAAGAGACCTCGTCATTCTGGTAGATTTAGTGGTACCTCATCTGGAGGTAGGGATTCTTATGGTATGGGTCAGGCATCGAGGCCCTTTCAGTCAGCTCTTCAAACTTCTCATGGTAGTTTGGGCAGTGGTGGTCCCTGGCAGTATCAGTCAGATCAACATCCTATCAGTGGACCCCCACTCTATTATTCTCAACAGCAGATGACTTGTTTCATTTGTGGTGACCCCAAGCATATTGCCAGGTATTGCTCTCGAGCTCGGGCAATTCTCAGCAGCAGGGTCCTCACCCCATAATTCAGGCAGAAGATGATTCACAGCCCGCCCAGCCAGCTAGAGGCGGGGGTAGAGATCCTAAAGGTGGAGTTAGGGACCGTAGAGGTGGATCTCGAACCGGTAGAGGTAGAGGTCAGCCAGTGGTTGATCGTCCTAGAGATGCAGTTCAGGGGGGTAGGGCCCAACCCCATTTTTATGCTTTGCCACCCAGGCCAGAGGCCGAGTCTTCCTATACTGTTATTACAGGCACTATTCTGGTCTGTGACAGGGGTGCTTCAGTGCTATTTGAACCTTGGTCTACATTTTCATACGTTTCATCTTATATTTCACCCCATTTACCTATGCCTAGCGATTATTTGGGTATTCTTGTATATGTATCTATATTAGTGAATGATCCTATAGTGGTTTATCGGGTCCATCGTTCCTGTATAGTAGTGTTTGAGGGTCTTGAGACCCGTGTTGACCTATTGCTTCTAGACATGGTGGATTTTGATGTTATATTAGGGATTGATTGGTTGTCCCCGTATCATGCGATCTTGGATTGTCACGCCAAGACCGTGACTTTGGCTTTACCAGATATGCCCCAATTGGAGTGGAGAGGGACTCCAGGACATGCCACCCGTAGTGTTATTTCTTATGTTAAGGCTCGACGCATGGTCGAGAAGGGGTGTCTAGCTTATTTAGCTTATGTTCATGACTCCAGCTCAGAGGTTCCTTCTATTGACTCAGTCCCTATTGTTCGGGAGTTTCTAGAGGTTTTTCCTTCAGACTTTTTGGGTATGCCGCCCGACAGGGATATTGATTTTTGCATTGATGTGGCCCTAGGCACGCAACCCATTTCTATTCCACCGTGCTGTATGGCCCCGCCAGAGCTGAAAGAGTTAAAGGATCAGTTGCAAGATTTATTGGAGAAGGGTTTCATCAGGCCTAGTATTTCTCCTTGGGGTGTGCCAGTTCAGTTTGTGAAGAAAAAAGATGGTTCTATGCAGATGTGTATTGACTACCGGCATCTGAACAAGGTAACATTTAAGAACAAGTATCGACTGCCGAGGATTGATGATTTGTTCGACCAGTTGCAAGGTGCAAAGGTGTTTTCCAAGATAGATTTGAGATCGGGTTATCATCAGCTGAGGATTAGGGCGTCTGATGTCCCTAAGACTGCATTCCGCACTTGGTATGGGCATTATGAGTTCTTAGTCATGTCACTTGGGTTGACCAATACCCCAGCAACATTTATGGAGTTGATGAACCGAGTGTTTAGACCTTATTTGGACTTGTTCATGATTGTCTTCATTGATGATATTCTTGTGTACTCCCGCAGTTAGGAGGAGCATGAGCAGCACCTCGGAGTGGTTCTTCAGACTCTGAAGGATAGCCAGTTGTATGCCAAGTTTTTAAAATGTGAGTTTTGGTTGAGTTCAGTGGCATTTCTGGGTCATGTCGTATCAGCTGAGGGTATTCAGGTAGACCCAAAGAAGATTGAGGCAGTTAAGAATTGGCCTTGACCAACTTCAGAGATAGAGATTTGTAGTTTCTTGGGGTTAGCTGGTTATTATCATCGATTTGTGGAGGGATTTTCATCTATAGCTACCCCGATGACCAGGTTGACCCAGAAGGGTGACCAGTTCATGTGGTTAGATGAGTGCAATGTGAGCTTTCAGAAGCTCAAGACAGCTCTGACTACGACACCGATATTGGTTTTGCCCACAGGTCCAGGACCTTACATTGTTTATTGTGATGCTTCCCGTGTTGGTCTTGTTGCGGTATTGATGCATGATGGATAAGTTATTGCTTATGCTTCGAGGCAGTTGAAGATCCACGAGAAGAACTACCCAGTCCATGATCTAGAGTTGGCAGATTGAAGATTTAGAGGCATTATTTATATGGTGTGACGTGTGAGGTGTACACGGATCACAAGAGTTTGCAATACTTCTTCAAGCAGAAAGAGTTGAATTTGAGGCAGCGGAGGTGGTTGGAGCTATTGAAGGATTAAGATGTTACTATCTTATACCACCCGGGTAAGGCCAATGTAGTGGCCGATGTATTGAGCAGGAAGTCAGCCAGCATGAGTAGTCTTGCATATGTTCCGGTCAGCCAGAGACCACTTGCCTTAGATATTCAGGCCTTGGCCAATCGGTTGGTAAGGTTGGACATTTCTGAGCCTAGCCAAGTATTAGCTTGCACGGTCATTCATTCTTCATTATTGGAGCGGATCCATGACCGACAGTTTGATGACCCTCATTTGTGTGTCTTGAGAGACATTGTGTAGCGTGGAGGTGCCAGGAAGGTGACTTTGGATGCAGATGGTGTTTTGAGATTGCAGGGGCGAGTATGTGTGCCTAATGTTGATGGAATTCGAGAGTTGATCTTAGTGGAGGCCCATAGTTCTCGGTATTCTATTCACCCAGGCACCGCAAAGATGTATCAGGACATGCGGTAGCATTTCTGGTGGCATAGGATGAAGAAAGACATTGTTGCATATGTGGCTCGGTGTTTAAATTGTCAGCAGGTCAAGTATGAGCATCAGAGGCCTAGTGGTGTGTTTCAGAGGATTGAGCTTCCAGAGTGGAAGTGGGAGCGGACTACCATGGACTTCGTTACTAGACTTCCGGTGACCGGAAGAGGTTTGATGCTATTTGGGTCATTGTTGATAGGCTAACTAAGTTAGCGCATTTCATTCCTATTGCTACTACCTATTCTTCAGAGAGACTAGCTGAGAACTACATCCAAGAGATTATTTGTCTTCGTGGGGTACCGACATCTAACATTTCGGATCGGGGCACGCAGTTCACCTCACGCTTTTGGAGAGCAGTTCACCAGGAGCTAGGTACCCAGGTTCAGTTGAGTACAACATTCCATCCTCAGACGGCCCGGTCAGTCCGAGAGGACTATTCAGATATTAGAAGATATGCTCTGAGCTTGTGTTATTGATTTTAGGGGCTCTTGGGACCATTTTTTGCCTTTAGCAGAGTTTTCCTACAACAACAGCTACCAGTCCAGTATTCAGATGGCACCTTATGAGGCGTTATATGGTAGGTGGTGTCGGTCTCCAGTCGGATGGTTCGAGCCGGGAGAGGCTCGATTGTTGGGTACTGATTTAGTCCAGGAGGTCTTAGATAGGGTCAAGATTATCCATGAGAGGTTGCGTTCGTCTAAGTCTAGGCAAAAGAGTTATGCGGATCGCAAGGTTCGAGATGTGGCTTTTATGGTTGGTGAGCGAGTATTGCTCCGTGTATCGCCTATGAAAGGCGTGATGAGATTTGGGAAGAAGGGCAAGCTTAGCCCTAGATATATTGGTCCATTTGAGATACTTGATCGAGTGGGAGGGGTGGCTTATAGACTTGCCTTGCCACCTAGCTTGTCATTTGTGCATCCAGTGTTTCACGTGTCTATGCTCCGGAGGTATCACGGTGATCCTACCACGTGTTAGATTTCAGTACTGTCCAGTTGGACAATGATCTGTCCTACGAGGAGGAGCCGGTAGCTATTCTAAACCGGCACAGTTGAGGTCGAAGAGTTTTCCTTCAGTACCTATACAGTGGAGAGGTCAGCCCCCTAAGGTTTCGACCTGGTAGTCCGAGTCTGATATGTAGAGCCATTACCCTAATCTATTTCCTGACTCATCTACTTTTTTCTTTTGTCTGTTCGGGGACGATTGGTTATTTTAGAGGTGGAGAATGTGATGACCCAAAGGGTCATCACCATATTTCTCCCTTTTCCTGCGCCTCCGAGGTCTTGGAAACCTCACACTTATTTGCCTTGATTTGGGTGCACAGTCCGGGCACGAAGCCGGAAAGTTTTTGTGTTAAGATATATGAATTCTATGGAAAATTTGAAGAATTTTGATATTAATATTGATACAGTTGACTTTGGTCAACATTTTGGGTAAACAGGCCCGGACCGGTAATGTGACAGTCCCGGAAGGTCCGTAGAAAAATGTGGGACTCGGGCATGTGCCCGAAGTCGAAATTCGAGGTCCAGAACCCCGGTAAAA
>JASVEL010013486.1:0-102292 GCA_032618575.1 Nicotiana noctiflora | reverse complement strand
TAATTTTTCCATTAAATTGTTTTATGAAATTAATAAGGAAAAATGGGAATGAAAATGAGTTAGAAAATATAGGTATCGGGATCACATTTTGGTTCTGATGCTCGGTACAAGTCTTAAATATGTGTTAAGCGCTTCCTGTTAAATTTAGTCGAAATCGGACGTTGTTTGACGTGTTTCGGACCTAAATAGCTAAAGTTAGAGGTTAATGAACTTGAGATGAAATCTTGAGTTTTGGGGTTTGATTCTTTGTTTTTGATTTTATTTTAGCGATTTGATCGCTCGAGAAAGTTCGTAAGAGGTTGTTGAGTTAGTGTGTGCATTTGGTTAGGAGCCTAGAGGGCTCGGGAGTGATTTCGGGGGTGGTTCGGATGTTTTTACACTTAGAAAAATCTGATATTTTTGATGTTGCTGATATCTGGTACGTTGTTCTATGCGATCGCATAGCTCCTTCCGCGATTGCATAGTGTAAATTTCAAGAGCCTAAAATGTGTTCTGTGCAATCGCAACATTCCTTGTGCGATCGCATTGCCCAGCCTCCCATACCTATGTGATCGCATTGTCCCCATCGCGGTCGCGTAGAGCATTTCCTTGGCCTAGTCGCATTTAGTCTATGCGTTCGCAACTTATTTTCCGCGATTGCATTGCGTTACTTCCTTTACCCTATGCGATCGCACTGCCTTATATGCGATCGCATAGGACATTTTTGCCCAGTAAATTTTTCTTAAAAACAGAACACTTAACACGGGATTTCTCACAAAACCTCATACGGGCTCTTCTCTTCCACCCTCCATTGTCAAGTTCCAAGCTTCCATTACTCCATAACTCTTTGGGTAAGTCTTCCTAACATCATTTCTTCACCAAATCATAATTAATCCTAGCCCTAAGTCATGAATTCAAGGTAGAAAATGGGGGTTATGGGTAGAACTAGGGATTGTGTGATTTTGGGTGATTCAACCTCAATTTGAGGTTGGATTTTGAAACAAATAATATAATCAAACTTGTGGGGTTATGGGTGATTGGAATTTGGTCCGAGCCTCGAGTTTGGACCAAGTGGGCCCGGTGTCGAATTTTGCTATTTTTGGAAGAACGATGGGAATTTCATTTCTAGGCTACGAGATTATGTTATTGGGCTCTAATTGATGTTATTGAATTAAAAATGATTAGATACCATTGTTTCGAAGTCAGATTCTAGAGGAAAGGCGGTTCTAGAGGCTTGATTGCTATTTTCTGACCGAGGTAAGTGTTTGATCTAATCTTGGCTTGAGGGAATAAGATTATAGTATTATTACTTGCTAATTGCTAAATGATTGAGTGCGGTGTATAGGCATGGTGACGAGTATCTATACACCAGCGTCTATCATGACCGTGAGTCTTGTTTGTACTTGTTTTGGGTATATTTTGAGAACTATTCCTAGCAATTGATGAATTCGACATGATGAGTTAGTTGAGGAATTATTTATGAAACGTGAAATTCCTTGGAGCTTTGGCTCAAATGGTAGTGATTCTATGAAGTCAAAATTGTAAGTATTATAAAGAAATGTGGTTGAATCCCTTGCCGGGACGTGAACTTTATGATTGTTGTTGCTCCCCTATTCGGTTGAGCATTATATGTATTCTCCATTATTGAGATGTTTGGGCTGCTAGTGCTACCCTTATTGGGTTAGATCGTTATATTGCCGAGTTTTCCCTAAAGGGGAACTCTTTGAGGGAGGCTATATGAATTATTCATGATATTTATTGGGATCGTGTGGCACGCCGTCCACTTATATTATATAAAATGGGATCCTGTGGCACGCCGTCCACCTATGAATTATGAGAATGGGATCGTTTGGCACGCCGTCCACTTATGACATATACTATGGGATCGTGTGGCACGCTGTCCACTTCTGACATATACTATGGGATCGTGTGGCGCGCCGTCCACTTATGATACATACTATGGGATCGTGTGGCGCGCCGACCACTGATGAAAGTAATAATTAGAATTTGTTTTAATGTTGCCACTGATGATCTGCTCTCAATGCTCATTATTTTCCGAGCATGTTCCCTTTTCAGTTGTATATCTTTATATATATTCATGTTGTTCTTTCTTTTGCCGTTGTATATGTATATATATATATATATATATATATGCACAAGTTGATTTTAGTAAGTCCTGTCTAGCCTCGTCATTACTTCGCTGGGGTTAGGCCAGGCACTTACCAACACATGGGGTCGGTTGCTGATGCTACACTTCTGTGCTTTTTGCACAGATCACAGCGTTGGAGCTTCTTTCAGACAACAGCAGCAGTAGGATTTTCTAGGAGTTGTCTTCAGTCCAGGGACTCTCGAGGTAGCCTAGTCGGCCTTCGCAGGCCGAAGTCCCTATCCCTTATTTCAGTTTATTTTCATTGTACCGAAACAGACTTATGTATTTTTCTTTCATTCGGACTTGTTTGTAGTATTCTATAGTAGTCTGTGAGCTAGCGACACCAGATTTTGGGATAGTGTTATGTTCAGTTGTCCGCATTTTGATTTCTTCTTTATTAAATTTTAAAGTTTTCCTAATGTTTAATTATTCTAGTATATTCTGTTGTTAAGGTTCGGCTGGTCTAGCTTCGATAGTAGGCGCCATCACGACTCTCGATGGTGGAAAATCTGGGTCGTGACATGTTGTCAACTTCCTCTTCATTGAAAACCGGTCTTGGCATTGTCGGAAAATCGTATAACCTTTTGCCGCAACCTTTCAACAAATTTTCCACCTTTTGTAGGCAACAATTCTTTATTTCACCGTTTGTTAGCTCAGTCTCTAAAATAACAAAGTATATAATTAATTAATTTATAACAAAAATATATAGTTGTCATTAGTCATATAAAGATAAGACGAAAATAATTTTTTTAAGAAATAGTAAAAGGAAAATAAAGTTTCTTTACTTCATTGCAAGGCTACATCTAATATGTGTCCATCAAAAAATATTAAACATTAATCACTCAGAATTTGCAACCCTAAATGTCGATAGTACATTACAGTAAGATATAATTTGTATGTAAGAATCATGTAAAAATATTATAAATTGTTAATATAAAATGTTAAGATGAAAGTAAAATTGTATGTCTGGATTATCCAATATTCTTATTTGTTCAGGTAAGATATTATCTGATAATAAAATTCATGTTGCCTCCCAAATATATTTTGGCCGTGATATTGAATTGGATAATAGTAACATAGCAAATAATTGCCTAGGATATGATGCCATTCCCCAATAACTTGCCTCATTTATGACATCAACATACTCTTTGTCATCATCTAATAAACCCAGTGCATAACATGCATCTCTAAAAGTTAAATATTCGTGACTGTTGATTTTGCGTAAATCCTCACAACTCTTAGGTCCACTAATGACATTCAACAACATTCGAAGGTAATGTTGCTCTCCACTTCCAGGCGGTACAAAGAATATTCTCCCTATTGAAAAAGCAGAATTTCTGCTTTTTCCCCATTTTTAAAGTTTTTTATTCCATACAAATTTAAGAGAAAATTCTACATAGGTTAATTCTCTTGCTTCTTCATATGTATTGTTTGTCTCAAAACAACTTAAAAACTTTGATTCCTTTACACTTGGTCTATTGGCAACATCATCAATTGGATCATCATCAGAGAAAATAACTGTTTGTTCATTTGGTAGATGAAAAGAAAGTCTTTCTACTGAAGGTTCTCTATGGTTAATTAGAAATTTAAAAATTCTCCAAGAAGGTTCACACGGTGATATGTATCGACAGTCATAATACATTTTTATTTCATCAATTGCCGATGATTCTTCCTTATGCAGACTTTGAGAAAATGCTACAGTTGCATGATCATGCCCTTTATTAACGTACTTAAATAAGTACTTGATTGATCGAGATTGATTGCACCATTCAACATTTATATGTGCACCATACTTCAACAATAAATATATATTGTGTGACACTACGTACCTGTTATCTAAGTCAATACCTTCTTTGTTGATAGTTCTACCATTGTCCCTTCTTTTATAAATAGGATATCCATGTTCATCAGTAGTTGTATTTTGTACAAACTTCTTTGGAAAGTGTTTTGTACATCTACCATTACACATGCAAGGTTCTAGCAGAACCACATGGTTCATGCATCATGAAATTCTTAACGGCCTTATAATAACATGGATCAACTGATTTGTCAGGTATTTCTGTTGATAATATTTGATCTATGTCTCCAACATATGGATATTTATTATGAAGAAACAACAATATATGTGCATGCGGCAACCCACGCTTTTGAATTCTACAATATATATCACTGTAATAAATAATAATTTGTTATTGGGGCAAGTGGTTGTAATTTACATGTAAAATAAAATATTTTATTAAATCATATTATAAATGTAATAACAATTTATTAAAGTGATTAATTGTATACATGATTTAACTGGTCCAAAAATTTGTTTCTCTTTCAAATCCTTTATTAAACGATCCAATTTGATTTTGAAGACCTATGATGACCCGGTCCGTCATCACATGAGTTACCATCCCGTTTTTCCCGTTATATACTTGTTCATGTTTTAATATATGTATTTGGTGAATTTGAGTCAATTCGGATCGAGTTTGGTAGGAAATGAACAAATAGTCTCTTTGATGAAGAAATAGTTGGGAAAAGTCAACAGGATGTTGACTTGTGAGTTAGAGGGCTCAGAATCGGATTTAGATGGTTTGGTCAGCTTTGGGGGATCATTTGGGGCTTATGAGAGTGATCAGAATTGAATTTGGAGGTTCGGTGTAGAATTAGGCTTGAATTGGCGAAGTTGGAATTTTGGCGAAATCCGGTCAATATGTGAGATTTCGATCCAAGCTTCGGAATGCAATTCTGACAATTGCAGTAGCTTCATTAAGTGATTTGGATATATCTGCAAAATTTCAGGTCATTCAGACATCGTTTGGTTGGGTTTTTGATTGGATGTTGGTTTCAGAAGTTTTAGTTGAAACTTATGCTTGAATCCACCTTGATTTGATGATTTCCGTGTTTAAGGATGTGTTTTTATGATTGGAACAAGTTCGTAAGATGTTTTGGAGTAGGTTGGTGGTTTTAGTTGAGGTCCCGAGGGCCTCGGGGTGAATCCGGGGGTCCAAACGGATCGGCTAAGAGAAGGATCAGGTCTGCTGTCATATGTGCAGCAGAAATTTGTTCATCGCGTTCGCGATGGTTGTCGCGCGAATGCGTAGTGTACCGGGGAGCTGAGGATTTTTAGCCTTCGCGTTCGCGAAGTATTGGATGTGAACTCGTAAGGGCAGAACCTGGTGAATCGCGATCGCGATAGCTTGATCGCGTTCGCGTAGTGTAGGAGTAACTGGGCATCGCGTTCGCGTCTGGGACCACGCAATCGTGTACAAGAAAAAGGGGCTGCTGTCAAATTGTTCATCGCGAACGCGTGCGGAGCATCGCATTTGCGTAGAGTAAAAATGACTGACAGAAGGGTTTTAAGGAAAACATTTTAGTCGCGATTTTTGGACATTTTCCTCCATTTTTAAGTACCTTGAGAGCTAAGTGACGGAATTTGAAGGGGGATTTCATCGGGAAGTGATTGGAGGTAAGTCTCGTGGTCTTAATACATCATTTTATAAAGAATCTTCCATTAATTCTCTGAAATTGGGTATAAATTGAGGGAGTTAGGGCTTGGATTTTTGCTATAAAAAATCATGATTTGCCGGTTCATTTGAGGTCCGATTTTGATAAATTTTATATGCACAGACTCGTGGTGAGATAAGGATTCTGAAAATGTGATTTTTGTAATTTTTCGAGAAGCGAGCCCAAGGCTCGGGTTTTGGCAACTTCATGTTTTTTGGTGTTTTTTCGAGTCCATTCAATCGTTATGATTCATTAGCCTATTTTGATATATTCTTATTGGTTTTGATCAGATTTGGCACTCGAGGAGGTCGATTTGCGAGGCAAGCGCAAGGCGAGCTAGGACTTTTGCCTGTTCGAGGTGAGTGGTAGTAATGAATGATATACTGAGAGTTTGAAACCCCGTATTTACACTATACAGTGCTATGTTGAGATAAAACACGCGTCATGTGACGAGCGTGGTGATATTGTGACTAGGGATTCGGCTTAGTCCATCCCGACTATTGGGTTACTGTGCATTTTGACTGAGACTGAGCTTATACCTATATAATTGGGCTAGTTGCCACGTTTGGGGCCTTGTGCCAATCTGTAGAATCTTAGGGAAGCCTGTGGAGCTAATTGACCCTTATACCATGTTGAACACATACTCTCAGCCGTATTCATAGCTGTATGGCATGACATGAACCAGTACTAGATGTGTACTCTAAGTGAGAATACATAGGGTTGAATACCATGTTCTAGCTGAGTGGGCCTGAGAGGTCGAGTCTATATTGACTGAGAGGGGTCGAGGACCCATTGTGAGGTATTAATATATTTATATATATGGATCGGAATGCACGCTGCAATGATATATATGTGGGTCGGACTGCACGTCGCAGTATTATAGCGCTTGGGCTGAAGGAGCCACTCCGGAGTCTGCACACCCCCCAGTGAGCGCAGTTACATATTATTGGATCGGGCTACGCGTCGCGGTAGTATATCTATTATATTGGATCGGGCTGCACGCGGCAGCACTACATATATTGGATCGGGCTGCGCGCCGCATCATTATATATAAATATTGTGAGCACGTGATTTTTGCCCCAAGCGATTAAGTCCAAAATAAATATACAAAAATGAATTTTGATTGAAATTTTATTGATTATTGTGTAAAAAGTATCGATGTTTGTTTTTAATTGTTGAAAATAAAGTGAAGGAAATTAAAACAAAAATAATTAATTAGAAAATACCAAAATGTAGGATAATTACTCAGAAAATTAGAAAATCAAAGAAAAAAGTATTAAAAAAAATACAAAATAAAGGGGATAAATACATTAGGAATAAAATACTAAGGAAAACAAATATAAAATACAAGAAAATACAGAAAATAATTAAATAAATACAATTTGAAAAATACAAAAACAAGATAAATACAAGAAATACAAAAAATACAAGGTATTTGGGCCAAATCATTAAACACTAGCCCAAATTAACACCCCAAACAGACTTGGCCCAAATTAAATTGAACCGGCTGCCCATATAATATACCAAACGATGACGTATCAAGAGAATAGATCTGGATCGTTGATAAATTCAATCAAACGGACCAAAATAAGCGGTTGCTGAATAAATGAAATGACGCCGTTAATTGAAATGATCATGGCCGTACATTTAATTAATCCAACGGATGAAAGCAGTATCACATTGAACAAAACGACATCGTTAAAGCGAATTAATCACAACCATCCATCTAATTAATCTAACGGACAGGAAGAAGACCCTATTAAAGCCATACGACATCGTTTAGGGGGCAAATAGATCCTAGTCGTTCATCAAATCTAATCTAATGGCTGAGAATCAATGTCACATTTCTGATATATATCTACTATCACCCGTTTAGTCCCTCATTATACACACTCCCTCTCAAAGACTCCAAACCCTAGCCGCCCCCATTCCCCTCCTCCTCTTCTCCACAGGCCACCGGAACCCTACCAGTGGTCTGTCATTGTTTATCTTCTCTGACCAAAGCCACCAGCCCCTGAACCTCTTCCTCCTCCTCTAACACCCTATCACACTAGATCTATCCAAATACCCCTTAAACTCTCCAGATCTTAAAACTCCGGTCACCGGAACCCAAGCCAGCGACCACCAACCAATGAACCAGTCTCCCTCCTTGACACCCCAGAACCGCCTTGAAATTCTCTATCACCCCCTCTAAGTCCCACCCCTCGAATATCAGCCCTGCTACTCGAATATTAAAAAATGTTCCATCGGAACCCTACTCCGGCGGATACCCAAAACCCAAAAACCTTTCCGGATCTAACCCTAGACCCAAAATACCATTCTTTAACATCCAAACAAGGCTCCAATAGTTTGTCTAGAAGATCAAGGTCAAAAGAGACTCAAAGTATCTGAATCACCGGAAACCAAGAAGAAAAGAAGAAAATGATGGAAGATAAAGGAAAAGAGTAAAAAAAAGAAAGAAAGAAAAAGGAAAAACAAACGTCAGAAAGCTAAGTTACCCTGAACCTATTCTTGTCTCTACTATAATTGATTACTTGTTAGCCTAGGTCTACTGCATGATAGAAAATCTTTCTGTACTTGAAGCTGTCTGAGTTTTCTCTTCTTCTGATTGTAGCTATCTGTTAAATCGCATGCTATAGTCATTTAGTGTTCTTTTTTATTATATCCTTTCTCGACTAAGGGTTTTGATTAATTAGGATTCAACTATTATCAATTTGTCTCTCTGAATTCTGATTAATTAAAGGTTAGTTGTAATTAGGGTTAGATGTGCAAGATTACAAGAAACTGGCTATTATTGCAATGCGATTTATATGTTTGGTTCTTCTGAACTTCTGAGTACTTAGTCACATTAGGGCTATATGTGCAAATGATTAATGTGGCTATTATTACAACATAGTTAGATTTCTGATTTGTAATTTTGTGGCTATCTTTGTAAAGTGGTTATCTCTGAAAGGGTTTTACTTAGTCTAAAATTGGTTAAAATATAAAGTCAAGTCTCAGGGATTATATTTTAAATACTGTTAACTACTAAATTCCCTTAACAGACATACGGATAGGTTGGGTAAATACTTAAAAGACATAGGGGTAAAAGAAGAATAGAAAGTGGTATTTCTGAAGATAACTTAGAAGTAATAAGGGCATAAAAGACAATCGGGCCTATTTTTGGTGTAATTAGCTGAATAATAAGGGGCAATTCAGGTAGAGTTAAATGGTAAATAGGTAATAAACCTTAACAAGTGAGGGTAATAAAGGAATTAATGCCTAAAAGAATGATATAGAATATCCTAGAACCTTCTAGCAGGGGTTCAAGTGTATTCTATCAAAAATAGCTTAGATTTAACTGAAATAAATCAAAAAGAGTAGGGGTAGGAAATTTAATAATTAATTCAAATTTTCCTCCCATTCTACTATATAAATAGGCCCCTCCAGGCCTAATTTCAGAGGTTCAGAAGTTTTTATACACTAAATACATACTAAGATACAATTGTTTTTCAATCGTTGTTAGTTCGAGTGGTATTCTGGAATTCCTGTTGGTTGTTCTTCACTGGTTTTGATCGAATTCACCGGGCTTTCCTACTTGCTTGGTTGAATTGCTGGGTTTTCTACTTGTTTTGATTGAGTTTTGCTAGGTTTTACCTATTTGCTTGGTTTAACTTGCTGAGTCCTCTATTTTGAAGTTATACTCGTTGTTGTGATAATTTGCACCTACTGCTGTTGATATTTGCTTACTGTTATTGCTAATTTCTCTTATCCTTCAACCTTAGAACTCATTGTTTCTCATTTGAATCAGGTACACTACTACGTCCTGGAGCTGTAATTGAAATGCTATTCAAGGAATGAGATGTTAATTAGCTTCAATTTGCAAATTGTATATCTGTTCTTTTGTTTTGTAGTTATAGATGTTTAGATCTCTTGTAATTCATTTGAAATTGGTTGTAATATGTACTGGACTAAACGAATATATTTCAAATTCTAGCAGTAGTGATAATGATATAAGAAATAGGTTAAATAGGTTAGTTAAAATGATCACCTAAATTTGAAACTAAAACTGGCCTAAACTTAGTCGAATCACCCAGATTTATAACTATTATGAAATTAGACGTGTAATACTAAATTTAGACCTTTTGTTAGTTAATTTCTGAATTAGAATCAATTAATTCGAAAAAGCATGAGTTAGTTGAATTTAAATCATGTTAATGTTTTAGCATTACTGAAACTGGATTAGCTGTAAAACTTGTATTTAACTTTGTAATATGGTGATATGAATGTGATGGACGAAGAAGATGCAAAAAAGACGACCTTTATCACGCCTTGGGGGACATATTGTTACAGAGTGATGCCGTTTGGGTTGAAGAATGACACAGCTACATATATGAGGGCAATGACCACTATGTTTCATGACATGATATATCGAGAGATTGAAGTATATGTGGATGATGTTATTATCAAGTCCAAAAAGCAATGTGATCACATCAAAGATCTAAGAAAGTTTTTCCAGAGGCTCCGAAGATATAATCTCAAGCTCAATCCAGAAAAATATGCTTTTGGATTGCCATCGGGAAAGCTATTTGGATTCATAGTAAGCCGGCGTGGTATTGAATTAGACCTGTCAAAGAT
This sequence comes from Nicotiana noctiflora, assembly GCA_032618575.1. NCBI lineage: Eukaryota > Viridiplantae > Streptophyta > Magnoliopsida > Solanales > Solanaceae > Nicotiana > Nicotiana noctiflora. The sequence continues at coordinate 92,055 of JASVEL010013486.1, read as the reverse complement.
AAAAGCAATCCAGAAGCTGCCTCCACCGAAGAACAAGAAAGAGGTGATGAGTTTGTTGGGGAAGTTAAATTATATTAGCAGATTTATTGCTCAATTAACATCAACCTGTGAGCCCATTTTCAAATTATTGAAGAAAGATGATGCGGTGAATTGGACTGAGGAATGTCAAGAGGCATTTGACAAAATTAAGGAATATCTGGCCAATCCTCATGTATTGGTTCCTCCAGAACCTGGAAGGCCCTTGATCTTTTATCTGACTGTATTGGATAATTCTTTTGGTTGTGTACTGGGGCAGCACGATGAAACAGGAAAGAAAGAGCAAGCGATATATTATCTTAGTAAGAAATTTACATCTTACGAGGTAAAATACACTCAGTTGGAGAGAACATGTTATGCTTTAACATGGGTTGCGCAGAAGTTAAAACATTACTTGTCGGCTTATACCACTTATCTTATATCTCGGTTGGATCCACTCAAGTACATCTTCCAGAAGCCTATGCCTACGGGAAGGCTCGCTAAATGGAAAATTCAACTTATAGAGTTTGATATTGTTTATGTAACCCGTACTGCAATGAAGGAACAAGCAGTCACTGACCATTTGGCATAAAATCCAGTTGATGATGAGTATGAACCGTATTAAAGACATATTTTCCTGATGAGGAGACAATGAATATTGAAGAATTGGAACAAGATGACAAACCAGGCTGGAGAATGTATTTTGATGGGGCCGCCAATAGCAAAGGGGTCGGAATCGGAGCAGTACTCATTTCAGAAACAGGTCAGCATTATCCTGTTACCGCTCAGCTCCGATTTTTTTGTACTAATAATATGACCGAGTATGAAGCATATATATTGGGATTGAGAATGGAAATAAACATGGGTGTTCAAGAGATTTTGGTCATGGGTGACTCGGATCTCTTGATGCATCAAATTCAAGGAAAATAGGAGACAACAGATTTGAAACTTATACCCTATCGACAGTGCCAACATGAATTATCTCAGAGGTTTCAATCCATAGAGTTCAAACATATCCCAAGAATGCACAACGAAGTAGCAGATGCTCTAGCCATATTATCATCCATGTTGCACCATCCGGACAAAGCCTATATTGATCCAGTACAGATACAAGTTCGTGATCAAAATGCTTATTGTTTCGCCGTGGAAGAAGAACCTGACGGTGAGCCGTGGTATCATGATATTAAATAATATTTGAGGGCAGGAGAGTACCCATCGCAAGTCATAGGAGATCAGAAAAGGGCTATAAGGCGACAAGGAAATGGATTTTTCTTCAGCAGAGGAGTTGTATACAAAAGAACCCCAGATTTGGGTCTATTGAGATGTATAGATGCACAACAAGCTAACACAATAATGGCTGAAATACATGCAGGAGCTTGCAGACCTCATATGAGTGGATATGTTTTGGCTAAGAAAATATTAAGAGCAGGATACTATTGGCTCACCATGGAGCGAGATTGCATTAGATACGTGCAGAAATTTCACCAATGTCAGATACACGGAGATTTGATTCACTCCCCATCCTATTAAGAGCAGGATACTATTGGCTCACCATGGAGTGAGATTGCATTAGATACGTGCAGAAATTTCACCAATGTCAGATACACGGAGATTTGATTAACTCCCCACCCTATGAGTTGCATACAATGTCAGCACCGTGGCCATTTGTTGCCTGGGGCATGGATGTCAGCCCAATATAGCCCGCAGTATCTAATGGGCACAGGTTTATCTTAGTAGCAATTGATTATTTCACTAAATGGGTGGAGGCGAAGACATTTAAAGTAGTAACAAAGAAGGCGGTAGTGGATTTCATACATTCAAATATCATTCGTCGCTTTGTAATTCCTAAGGTGATTATCGCAGACAATGGAGCAACTCTTAACGGTCACTTCATGGCAGAAGCATGTCAAAAGTTCAAAATCCTGCACCGTAACTCTACACCTTATCGGCCTAAAGCAAATGGAGCAGTTGAGGCTGCGAATAAGAATATTAAGAAGATTCTCAGGAAGATGGTGGAAGAGTCAAGACAGTGGCATGAAAAATTACCATTTGCTCTCATGGGTTATCGTACAACTGTACGCACTTCAATTGGCGCAACCCCTTACTCACTGGTGTATGGAACGAAGGCAGTCATACCTGCAGAAATTGAAATACCTTCCCTCCGGATCATAGCTGAGGCTGAAATTGACGATGATGAATGGGTAAAAGCCCGGTTAGAGCAATTGAGTTTGATTGATGAAAAAAAGCTGGTAGTAGTCTGTCACGGATAGTTGTATCAACGGAGGATGGCCAGAGCATACAACAAGAAAGTACGTCCACGGAAGTTCAAAGTTGGACAGTTGGTGTTAAGATGTATTTTACCACATTGGGCCGAAGCAAAAGGGAAGTTTGCACCTAATTGGAGAGGGCCATTCATGGTATCCCAGGTATTGTCCAACAGAGCTTTATATTTAACAGATGTGGAAGAAAAATGTGTAAAGACTGCTATCAACTCAGATGCGGTCAAGAGATACTATGTATGATTCCTTTTTCATATGTACAATTGTATTTGTCATAATTTTGAAATTGAAATGATGAAGGCATATTATTTCTCTATCCAAACACTTTACCCATTGCTACCCCTTTTGAGCCTTATTGCATTATTCTTTCATATCCCTCTCTCGGAATCAATTATGAACAAGAGAATGAAAAGAAAAGTAAAAGAGAATGAAGAAAAATGAAAATGAAGAAAAAAATAAAATAAAAATGAATGAAAAATGAAAAAAAGAGAAAAAGAAAAAAATATATAGAAAAAATATACAAAAGAAAATCGGGATAAAGTTAAATGACAAACATATCTTATGGTTTGAACTACGTTTGACTTGATCCCGAAAGGGTACGTAGGCAGCCTCAATGAGGTTCAGTCACGACAGAAATAAAATCCAAGATTCCCCAAATATTGAAACTGGGACAGAAGTTATGATTTATGATTCCGAGAGTTGTAAATATTTTGAACCCTCGCTTAAATTTTGAGCCTTTATACCTTTCTTTCTAAACCCATCCAAAAGCCACATTACAATCCAAAGAAAGACCTTCTGATTAGTTTCAAGAAAATGACAATGCAACAGAAATAAAGAGAAACACATCATGGATAATACCTGGAAGTTTGAAAAAAGAAAAATAAATGAGAGAGTCTTATTGGTGAAAACCCTAACGGGTACCATAAGGCGAATGTGAGATGAGAGAAAAATAAAAATGAGAGAGTCTTATTGGTGAAAACCCTAACGGGCACCATAAAACGAATGTTAGATGAGAGAAAATAAATGAGAGAGTCTTATTGGTGAAAACCCTAACGGGCACCATAAGGAGAAGTGAGGAATATTTTGATGAAAGGGAAACAGCAAAATAAGAAAGGTTTGGGTTGAAGGAAAGATGAAATTAAGACAGCAACGATTCGATTGGGCAAACTGGGTCGGATATTCAAATACGTGGCATGGTCAAAGGAATCAACCTTCGTACCCCAGATAAGTTCTGTCTTTACTTCAAAATACTCTCACCCCTGAAATTCAGGTCATTGCATTTCATTCTATTTGTTCAAAACTAGTTTCCAATTGAAAGCTAACTACCAGCTTCTCATGTTAGATGGCGTAACAACACTGGGTTCAAAAGAGAAAATAAAAACACAAATGGCGATCATACAACCAAAAGAAAATAAAGGAAAAGAATCAAAAAGAGAAAAGCAAAGGGGATTATAAGAGGAAAATTGAGAAAATCCGGTGATGGACTGTGAAGCAGAATGAAGCAAGATGAGTAAGACGATGGAAGCAAGGCCAACAAGAATGCCAGTTGCTAACCATCATTTTATAACTAATAAATTGTTCACTGATTTAGACAGGGACAAAATATTCAAATTCTCACTAATCACTTCAAAGTGAATGTGACCAATGTGGGAGAAAACATAAAAAAGAAACAGCAATAAAGGAGAGAATCCACAAGGGAGGAATCACTCAGTAATCAGGAACCTACCCGAATAGCAAGAGAGGTATTATCTTTTCAAAATTCACACCCCAGTTATCAAACTGAGAGAATATTTTTCTGCATTTTTCATTTCTGCATCAGGCGCCCACCTGGATAATGAGGGAATATTTTGCTGCATTTTTCATTTCTGCTTCAGGCGCCCACCTGAATAATGAGGGAATATTTTTCTGCATTTTTATATCTGCATCAGGCGCCCACCTGGATAACGAGGGAATATTTTTCTGCATTTTCATTTTTGCATCAGGTGCCTACCTAGATAATGAGGGAATATTTTTTTTGCATTTTCATTTCTGCATCAGGCGCCCACCTGGATAACGGGGGAATACTTTTCAGCATTTTAATTTATGTTCAGGCGCCCACCTGTATAATGAGGGAATACTTTTTAGCATTTTAATTTCTGTTCAGGCGCCCACCTGGATAACGAGGGAATATTTTTCAGTATTTTTATTTTTGTACGCCCACCTGGATAACGAGGAAATACTTTTCAGCATTTTAATTTCTGTTAAGGCGCCCACCTGTATAACGAGGGAATACTTTCTGTATTTTTAGAAGTTTTTCTAATAGAGTAACACGACAATACATTAAAAGCCCCATACTGGGGCAGAGAAAAAAGTTTTCTTTGTTTTTGCAATAAGCAGGTATCGACTTGGAAGCAAGAAGCACATTGTGAAGTCATACAAATGGATGAAAGCAGTATGTTGGAAGCAAGTCATGAGAAAAATTCACAAAAATGGAAGATGCAAATAAAGTGCAACATGCAATATGGAAGAGCAAGACAATACAAGAAGACAAGACATAGATAGGATTTTTTTGTAATTCATAGACCGTAGCTTAGAGTAGCTTCTTTATTTTATTTTTTTATCCCGGTGTAATAAGGAGTCAGTAAGCAACAATAGCAATAACAGCAACAACAACAATTCCCTGGTAGTTTTAAACTACCTGAACTACACTGACCTGATTCCTGTTTAGCCCAGGATATGTAGGCAACCTCTGAAGTAGGGTGCGGTCAAAAGTTTTTCAAAATTCTTCATACGGAATATGCAAGTGGGCAAAAATCTCTCATTACTGCCTCACTTATCTTTGCACTGAAACTCTTCGTGTTCCCGAGCAAAGAGGGCAGTTGTGAGCACGTGATTTTTGCCCTAAGCAAATAAATTCCAATATAAATATAAATAAATACAAAAATAGTTTTTGGTGTGCAGTTGTGAGTTTTAATTTGTTTGAAATTGTGTGATTTAATTGAAATACCAATATTTTTGTTTGAAGTAAAATTGAAATTGAAATTACAAAAGAAATCAATTGGAAAATATCACAAAAATGTTAAAATTCTGAAAAATCAAGTAAAATGGCAAAAATACCAAACAATTAAGGAAAAAATGAAGAAAATAGAAAATAAAGGAAATATAGATATTCAAAATAAATACAAAAAGAAAATACAAAATACAAATAGAAAATATAAGAAATAAACAAAATACAAATCAAAATACAAAATACAATATGAATTTGGGCTAAATATACAAAGGAGTACATATACCAAGCCCAAAATACACAAGGCCCAAACGAAATAAGCCTGGTATGCCCAGGCTTATAACCAAACGATGCCGTACCAGCCAAATAAATCCATGCCGTTGATGATTTGAATCGAATGGACCAGATGAGGCGGTTACCTTATAAATCAAATAACGTCGCGTATAGAGTTAACTTGGCCATCCAATACGATTGATCAAACGGATGAGAGCAATGTCTCATTAAATGAAACGATGTAGTATAGGTAAATTAATCCTAGTCGTCCATGCATATAATCCAACGGACCTAAGGAGATCATTCATTTAAACAAACGACACCGTCTTGAGGCTACAAGATCCTGGTCGTTGATCTTGACTAATCCAATGGCCAGAAATCAACGACACATGATCGATATAAATGCTCCCATCTCACGTTGTATTCGTCATTACACTCACTCATTTGTATCATCTAACCCTAGCTGCCTGAGACCCATCTTCTTCCTCCTCCAATCTCTCATGGAGACCACCGGAAAGCCATGCCTCAGCTGTCGTCTCCGGCTCAGGCAAACTTCAAATACCCTCTCCACTACCCAAAACCTTCAAGCCACCATAGACCCCGACCAAAACAAAAAAAAAACCTCCATGTTCTTGAAACTCCGGTCACCGGAACCCTAGCCGGCGACCCCACACAGTATGAACCAAGGTCCCATATTAACACCCGTGGACCGTTTTGAGGTGATGTACCACCCCATCTGGGTGGTTTCCCTCGAATCACCTTCAAACGTGTCGAATATCAGAAAAACACTCGCCGGAACCCTACTCCGGCGGGTACCAAAATTAACCCCCACCCCCAAAGTACTACCCAGGTTTCCAGACCACCCCCATACACAAGTAAATCGAACCAAAAGCCACATCTGAAAAGTCCAGAACTTAGAAGACCAAACGTCTTTAAAGTTCTGAAAATCCAAAACAAATGAAAAGAACAAAGAAGAAAGAAAGAAGAAAAAAAGGAGAAAGAAAGAAGAAAAGAAAGAAGAAAAGAAAGAAAGAAACGAAAAGGAAAAGAAAAAGCCCGAAAAAAGCTAAGTTCCCCACCTCTGTTTCTATTCTTGGTTGCTATATGTCTTGAAAAATGTTTCTTTACATGTCTTCTATGTTTATCTGAACCTGTTTCTTCTGCATGCTTAAAAAATAAGAATCTATCTTTGCCTGTTCATGTGAGCCTTGAATCTTACACATGCCTAAGTTTTCTAAGTGTTCTTAGGGTTTTTGATATTAACTACGCATGAATCATGTGCTAATTAGTCTGTTTTATGTGTTTGTTCATTATACCCTGTCTCGATTGAGTTTTGGTTAGATGGAATTCAACCATTATCAAACTTCTCCTCTGAGTTCTAATTAATTGAAAATTAATTCGTGGTTAAGGCTATATGTGCAAAACAACATAAATCTGGCTATATTTGTAACTTGATTCGTATGTAAGTTCATTCTGAACCTTTGAGTACTTGTATTATTTGGGTCATGAGTATAAAGATCTTGTGGATACGTTTGTGATTTAAGTCTGGTTGTTGAGTGGCTGTACTTCTATTAAGTGGCTATGCTTTTAATAAGTGACTATGTTTTAAATAGTGGTCATATTTTGATAAATGATTATGTTCTGATAAGTGTTGGCTAATAATGAAAAGGGTTGGGATATAAACTGGCTAATTCTTAAAACATTTCTAATTAGTGGTTACTTGTTAAATAATTACTTACCCTAATTCCATCAGACCTAAGGTAGGTCGGGTAATATTGATTAAATACAAGGGGTAAAAAAGGAATAGTAAAGGGTATTTATGAAGATTAAATAGTGCCTATAAGGATAAACGTGACTTTAGTGCTTGGTATTTCTGCAATTACTTAGAAAATAAAGGGCAGACTAGGTAGAACTAAAAGGCAATAGTGTAATATATCTTACCAAGTGAGGGTAATTGGATAAAACATGCCTAATAGAACCCAATAGAATTGCCTAGAACCTTCTAGCAGGGGTTCTAAGGCATTTCGATACAATTCTAATAGACTATACTGTAACTATTTGAAAAGAATAAGGGGAGGGAAATAGGATTAACTTATTTGCAATTTTCCCAATTCCCCCCGAAATAACTCTATAAATAGGCTGTTAGTGAGCCTGAAAAAGGGGTTCTGAAATCTAAAAAGCATCTTTGGGTTCAAATTTTAAAGTTGGATTTTGAAAATTCAGAGATTATTACAGATTTTGAAATCAAAATAGTTCTAAAGTTCTAAAGCATACAACTAAGGATTATATAAGCTGATTAACTTGAGTGGTGTTCTAGGGATTTTTGTGGGGTCGATTCTTCGTTAACTCATCTCAACTTTGCTGGATTCTCTGATTTACTTGGGTTCCATATTTGGAGTTTTTGGTAGCTGTCTTGTTGTGACTGAATTGCCTCATTGCTGTTGCTGTATTATTGCTATTGGTTGCTGACTATTCTTCTTCTCCAAAACTCTAGACTCATCGATTTGTTTTGAACCAGGTACACACTTTTGATTTGAAGTTGTAATGAGCTGCTGATTGGAGAAAATGATATATAATTGTGTTTTTTATGAATTTTCATGTACTTATATTCTATTATGTAGTTTAGAAGTATTTAGATTTCTGTAATTCATCTAGGATCTGGTTGTAATAATTCATAGACTATGAATATACTCTACTCGATAACAGTAGCATAAACGAGCTAGGTAGGGATTATCACCTAAAACTAAAACCAGCTAAAACACAATTAACACACTTAGATTTATAACTATTCTGAAACTGGACATGTAATACCATACTTAGATAGTTTCGTTAACCAAGTTCTGAATCAGCGTCAATTAATTCGAAAAGCGTGAGTAGCATGATTTTAAATCGTTATTACTGTTATATCACAGTTGTAATTAGTTTAGCTACAGTACTCGTATTAGTCTGTTGTGATATGGTGATCTGAATGTGGTTGTAATAATATTGGTAATTCAAGCATGTTTAATTGAAACTTAGAATATTGTTTTCAGTTTAATGAGGGTAATAATAACTCTGTAAATAGTGTCTCAATTAATAGTCAACTCGTAGATTTATACTCTGTTAATGTAGTAGTTAATAATAACAAGTAGATTAAACTAGTGTTGACACATTTCTAGTTAATTGACAATATTGAAATCTGTAAGGATCAAAAAATGTAATTTGCCATTATTTGAAATAGTTAATTGTTAAGTATTTGATCGCAGTATTGTTATTTAAATGTTGATATGCTTCAATTCCGCTTTAGACATAAGCAACGTGGGCCTCGCCGTGAATATAGGCCCAAATCTAATTGACATGGCATTTATGCCTGAAAACGAGAAAAGAAATAAGTACTGGGCTGCAGTAGCCCAGTATTTCATGACAGTTCATTGCATTGGTCTTTGGTCCAGGCCCAATAGCAAAGTATGGCCTGGACGTTAATGCACAATAATATAGATTTAATATAAAAATGGTACATTTATTAGGATAAGAGAAAAAACAGAAATAGAAAATATATAATACTTAGGAAAAAACCTTAATAAAAATGGAGACGAGCCTCGCCAAATCACAAAGGCATAGTTGCGGGGCCCTCCATGATTTCTTATAAAAACGTTAGAAATTGGAAAGACCGTTTAGCAAATTCCACGGTCTCTCCCAAAATTAACAAGATGTAATACATTCCTAATACGAGTGCACATTTATGTGACTCAAATCAAAATTTACGCGAAGCTGAAATGCATCAAGGTCACAGGCGTACTGGTTGCAGCGTGATTCGAAATGCGTTTTTGCAACGTCGCAAAATCCTAAAATCAACCAGAGCGAAACATCAATAGCATTTGAAACTAAGGCATATAAGTAAATCAGATATTACAAATATGGCAATTGAGCGACCGTGCTAGAATCACGGAATCCGGGAGTGCCTAACACCTTCTCCCGGGTTAACAGAATTCCTTATCCGGATTTCTAGTTTCGCGGACTGTAAAACAGAGTTATAATTTCCTCGGATTCGGGATTAAACCAGTGACTTGGGATACCATTATTTTCCCAAGTGGCGACTCTAAAATTTAATAAATAAAAATCCAGTTCTGATTGTTCTTAAAGTGGAAAAACTCCTTCCTTGTTATTATTATTATATCCCTTCTTGGGGTGTATTAGTAATTAGCAGGGTATAATTATTTAAAAGTAGAAAAAGGAGGTGTGACAATGATACATCGAGAGATTGAAGTTTATGTGGATGATGTCATTATTAAGTCCAGGAAGCAATACGATCATGTTTATGACCCGAGGAAGTTCTTCTAAAGGCTTCGGAGATACAATCTCAAGCTCAATCCAGCAAAATGTGCTTTTGGAGTACCATCAGGGAAATTATTGGGGTTTGTGGTAAGCCGACGTGGTATTGAATTCGACCCATCCAAGATAAAACTATTTAGGAGTTGCCTCCGCCAAAGAGCAAGAAAGATGTGATGAGTTTGCTAGGCAGATTCAATTACATTAGCAGATTTATTGCCCAACTAACGTCAACTTGTAAGCCTATTTTCAAATTATTGAAGAAAGATGCGGCAGTAAAATGGACTAATGAATGTCAAGCTACATTTGAATCAAGGAATAACTGGCCAATCCGCCTGTATTGGTTCCTCCAGAACCCAAAAGGCCCTTGATCCTTTATTTGATTGTATTGGATAATTCCTTTGGCTGTGTACTGGGGCAGCATGATGAAACAGGGAAGAAGAAGCAAGCAATTTACTATCTCAGTAACAAATTTACATCTTACGAGGTAAAATATACTCAATTGGAAAGAACATGTTGTGCCTTGACCTAGGTTGCGCAGAAGTTGAAACACTACCTATCGGCTTACACCACTTATCTCATATCTCGTTTAGACTCGCTGAAGTACATCTTTCAGAAGCCTATGCCCATATGAAGGCTTGCTAAATGGCAAATTCTGCTCACAGAGTTTGATATTGTTTATGTAACCCGCACTACGATGAAAGCACAAGAAGTTGCTAATCACTTGGCAGAAAATACAGTCGACAATGAGTATGAACCACTGAAAACATATTTCCCTGATAAAGAGGCAATGAATATTGAAGAATTGAAACAAGACGAAAAGTCGGGCTGGAAGTTATACTTTGATATGGCTGTCAACAACAAAGGAGTTGGCATTGGAGCATTACTCATTTCAGAAATGGGTCAGCATTACCCGGTTACAGCTCAACTCCGCTTTTTCTATACTAATAATATGGCTAAATATGAAGCGTGTATATTGGCATTAAGGATGGCAATAGACATGGGTGTTCAAGAGATTTTGGTCATGGGTGACTCGGATCTCTTGATACATCAAATTCAAGGAGAATGGGAGACACGAGATTTGTAACTCATACCGTACCAACAGTGTCTACATGAACTATGTCAGCGGTTTCAATCCATAGAATTTAAACATTTCCCAAGAATGCACAATGAAGTTTCCGATGCTCTGGCTACTCTATCATCTATGCTACACCATCTGGATAAAGCTTATGTGGATCCATTACAAATCCAAGTTCATGATCAGAATGCTTATTGTTATACAGTAGAAGAGGAACTTGATGGCGAACCGTGGTTCCATGATATCAAAGAGTATTTGAGAATGGGGGTGTACCCGGTGCAAGCTACAGGGGATCAGAAAAGAGCCATAAGACGATTGGCGAGTGGATTTTTCTTTAGTGGAGGGGTTTTATACAAAAGGACCCCGGATTTGGGTTTGTTAAGATGTATAGATGCAAAGCAGGCTACTACAATCATGACTGAGGTACACGCAGGAGCTTGTGGACCCCATATGAGCGGGTATGTTTTAGCAAAGAAAATACTTAGGGCTGGATATTACTGGCTAAATATGGAACAAGATTGTATCAGATATGTACGGAAATGTCATCAGTGCCAGATATATGCGGATTTGATTCATTCTCCACCATATGAATTGCATACAATGTCAGCACCATGGCTTTTCGTTGCTTGGGACATGGATGTCACTGGTCCAATAGAGCCAGTAGCATCTAATAGGCACAAGTTTATTTTGGTTGCCATTGATTATTTTACCAAATGGGTGGAGGCGAAGACATTCAAAGCGGTAACAAAGAAGGTAGTGGTGGATTTCGTACATGCAAACATCATTTGTCGTTTCGTAATTCCATAGGTGATTATTACAGATAATGGAGCCAACCTTAACAATCATCTTATAGCGGAGACATGTCAAAGGTTTAAAATTATGCATCACAATTCTACACCTTATCGGCCTAAAGCAAATGGAGCAGTTGAAGCCGCAAATAAGAATATCAAGAAAATCCTTCGGAAAATGGTGGAAGGGTCAAGGCAATGGCATGAGAAATTACCCTTTGCTTTGTTGGGTTATCGTACTACTGTGTGCACTTAGATTGGTGTAACCCCTTATTCATTGGTGTATGGCACGGAGGCAGTGATACATGCAGAAGTTGAAATACCCTCCCTTCGAATCATTGCGGAGGCAGAGATTGATGATGATGAATGGGTAAAAGCCTGGTTAGAATAATTAAGTTTAATTTACGCGAAAAAACTGGCAGGAGTATGTCATGGACAACTGTATCAACAGAGAATGGCCAGAGCATATAATAAAAAAGTACGTCCACAAAAATTTGAGGTTGGACAATTGGTGTTGAGGCGTATCTTACCTCATTGGGCGGAAGCAAAGGGGAAGTTCGCCCCTAGTTGGCATGGACCATTTGTGGTATCTCGGGTGTTGTCCAATGGAGCATTATATTTGATAGATATATAAGGTAAATGCGTAGAGACTGCCATTAACTCTGATGCAGTCAAAAGATACTATGTATGATTTCTTTCATGTATCTAATTGTATTTGTCATATTTTTTAAATTGGAATGATGAAGGCATTTTATTTCTCTATCTAAACACTTTACCCTTTGCTATCCCTTTGAGCCTTATTGTATTATTCTTTCATACCCCTCTTTCGGGATCAACAATGAAGTAAAAAATGAATGATGAAATGACAAAAGAAAGGAAAAAGCAAAAGAAAAAGAAAAAGAAAGAAAGTTGGAAAAAAAGAGAGAAAAAAAAATGAGAAAGAAGAAATAAGAAAATATACAAAAGAAGAAAAATTGGGAAAAAGTCAAAATCGCGACAATGAAGCAATCTTATGATCCGAACTACGTTTTGACTTGATCCCAAAAGGGTACGTAGGCAGCCTCACTGAGGTTCATTCATAGCAGAAAGAAAGTCCATGGTTCCTAAAAATTAAAACTGGGGCAGAAGTTATGATCATTATGAAGGATAGTTATAATTTTGAAACCCAAGTTGAAAATTTTAGCCTTTATATCTATCTTTCCAAACCCCATCCAAAAGCCACATTACGGTCCAAAAAAAGACCTTCTGATTAATTTCAAGAAAATAGCAATACAAGTAAGTGAAGAAAAACATATTATGGACAATATTCAGATACTTGAAGATGGAGCAAATGAAAAAAATAAAAAAAAAATAAGAGAGTCTTATTGGTGAAAACCCTCACGGGCACCGTAAGGCGACGTAAGCTGAGAAATAAAAATGAGAGAGTCTTATTGGTGAAAACCCTCATGGGCACCGTAAGGCAACGCAAGCCGAGAGAAATGAAATGAGAGAGTCTTGCTGGTGAAAACCCTCACGGGCACCATAAGGCGAAAGTGAGAAAGGATTTTGTTGGAGGAAAACAGCAAAGCAAGCCAAGTTTGGGTTTGTAAATAATAGAAATAAAGTTGGCAAGTGAATTGGTTCGACAGACTGGGTCGGTTAGCCAAATGCATGGCATGATAAAAGGAATCAGCCTTCCCACTCAGATAAGTCTTTTCCTTTTGCTTTGAAAATATTCCTACCCTCAAAATTCAGGGTCATTGCATTTCATTATTCTTAAAATTTGTCTACAAGACATTGCCAGTTGTAAGCTAATTACCAACTTCTCAGTTAAAAGGCACAATGAGATTGGGTCCTTCAAAGGACAGGAGAAATAAAACAACATATGGCAGTGATACAACAGAAGGAAAGTAAAAAGGAAAACAACAAAACGGGAATTGCAAGGAAAAATTTGAGTTAAGAAAATTGTTGGAAAACAACCAGGAGCCGCGAAAAGGCAGCACAAAAGCAAACTAAAGCAAATGCAGGAGTGGAAGCAAGGCCAACAAGAATGCCAGCTGCTAACCACCATTTTATACTAACAAGTTGTTCACTGATTAAAATAGGGACAAAAAATTCAAATTCTTACTAATTACTTTAAAGTGAATGTGACCAATGTGGACACACAAGGGAGCACAAGTTTGGCAAAATCAGGCACCCACCTAGAAAATAAGGGAAATCAATCTAAAGGAAGCAACAATGGAGGAAGGAATCTACGATGAAAGAATCAGTAATCAGGCACCCACCTGAATAATAAGGAAAATTTTACTTTTCATTTCAAAATTGAGAATATTACACCCAGTTATCAAACTGAGGTAGAATTCTTTTCATTGTTTAGTTTTTTTTTCGCAATCAGGCGCCCACTTGGATGACAAGGGAATATTTTCTTAATTTTTGCAATCAAGCGCCCACCTAGATAACATGGGAATATTTTTCTTAGTTTTTGCAATCAGGCGCCCACCTGGATAACAAGAGAATATATTTCTTACTTTTGCAATCAGGCACCGACCTGGATAAAAAGGGAATATTTTTCTTAGTTTTGCAATCAGGCGCCCACCTGGATAACAAGGGAATATTTTTCTTAGTTTTTGCAATCAGGCGCCCACCGGGATAACAAGGGAATATTTTTCTTACTTTTTGCAATCGGGCGCCCACCTGGATAACAAGGGAATATTTTTCTTAAATGTTTTTGCAATCAAGCGCCCACCTGGATAACATGGGAATATTTTTCTTAGTTTTTGCAATCAGGCGCCCACCTGGATAACAAGAGAATATTTTTCTTAAATGTTTTTGCAATCATGCGCCCACCTGGATAACAAGGGAATATTTTTCTTAGTTTTTGCAATTAGGCGCCCACCTGGATAACAAGGGAATATTTTTCTTAGTTTTTGCAATCGGGCGCCCACCTGGATAACAAGGGAATATTTTTCTTAGTTTTTGCAATCAGGCGCCCACCTGGATAACAAGGGAATTTGTTTCTTAGTTTTTGCAATCAGGCGCCCACCTGGATAACAAGAAAATATTTTTCGAAATGAAATTCTTCTTTTTAAGCTAACATTTAATAGCATGATAGATTTTAAGCCCCATGTTGGGGAAAAAAGTTTTTCTTTATTTTTGTAGTAAGCAGACACCCACCTGAAGAACAAGGGAATACTTTTCGAAGTTTTGCAAGCAGACGCCCACCTGAAGAACAAGGTAATGTTTTTCTTAGTTTTGGCAAGCAGGCACCCACCTGAAGAACAAGGGAATATATTTGAAGCAAGTTGCAAGCAAGAGTCTTCTCAAAGAATGGAATATGCAAATGGAAAAACAAGAATCAGTTGAAAGATATAGTTAGGATTTGGTAAATCATAGATCATAGTTTAGCTTATTTTCTTTTTACCACGGTGTAATAGGGAGATAGAGTCACAGCTCTCTGGTAGTTTCAACTACCAGACAGTCCAGAACTACACTGACCTGATTCCTATTTAGCCCAGGATATGTAGGCAATCCTTGAAGCAGGATGCGGTCAAAACTTTCAAAAATGCTTCACACGGAATATGCGAGTGAGAAAAAATCCCTCATTAATGCTCACTTGTCTTTGCACTAAAACTCTTCATGTTCCCGAGCAAAGAGGGGCAGCTGTGAGCACGTGATTTTTGCCCCAAGCAATTAAGTCCAAAATAAATATACAAAATGATTTTTTATTGGAATTTTGTTGATTATTGTGTAAAAAGTATCAGTGTTTGTTTTTTATTGTTGAAATAAAATGAAGGAAATTAAAACAAAAATACAAAATAAAATTAATTAGAAAATACCAAAATGTAGGATAATTATTAAGAAAATTAGAAAATCAAAGAAAACAATATTAAAAAATACAAAATAAAGGGGATAAATACATTAGGAATAAAATACTAAGGAAAACAAATATAAAATACAATAAAATACAGAAAATAATAAAATAAATACAATTTGAAAAATACAAAAACAAGATAAATATAAGAAATACAAAAAATACAAGGTATTTGGGCCAAATCATAAAATACTAGCCCAAATTAACACCCCAAACAGACTTGGCCCAAATTAAATTGAACCGGCTGCCCATATAATATACCAAACGACGATGTATCAAGAGAATAGATCTGGACCGTTGATAAATTCAATCAAACGGACCAAAATAAGCGGTTGCTGAATCAATGAAACGACGTTGTTAATTGAAATGATCAGGGTCGTCCATTCAATTAATCCAACAGATGAAAGCAGTGTCACAATGAACCAAACGACATCGTTAAAGCAAATTAATCATATCCATCCATCTAATTAATCTAACGGACAGGAAGAAGACCCAATTAAAACCATACGACATCGTTTAGAGGGCAAGTAGATCCTAGCCGTTCATCAAATCTAATCTAATGGCTGAGAATCAATGTCACATTTCTGATATATATCTATACTATCACCCGTTTAATCCCTCATTATACACACTCCCTCTCAAAGACTCCAAACCCTAGCCGCCCTTATTCCCCTCATCCTCCTCTCCATAGGCCACCGGAAACCAACCGGTGGTCTATCACTGTTTATCTTCTCCGACCAAAGTAACCAGCCCCTGAACCTCTTCCTCCTCCTCTACAAACCTATCACACTAGCCCTATCCAAATACCCTTTCATCTCCCTAGATCTTGAAACTTCGGTCGTCGGAACCCTAGCCGACGACCACCAACCAATGAACCAGTCTCCCTCCTTTACACCCCAGAACTGCCTTGAAATTCTCTATCACCCCGGTCACACCTCCCTTTTTACTACCCTTCTATTTCCCGAAAAGGAGAATAAGGTATACCTCATTAGTTACGAATACACCCGGGAAAGGATATAATAATAACAACGAGGAAGGAGTTTTTCCAATTTAAGGACAATCGGAACGGGATTTTATTTAGTGTTTCAGAGTCGCCACTTGGGAAGATAATGGTGTCCCAAGTCACCGGTAAATCCCGAATATGAGGAAATTGACTCTGTTTAAACAGTCCGTGCAACAAGAAATTCGGATAAGGAATTTTGTTAACCCGGGAGAAGGTGTTAGGCACTCCCGGGTTCTGTGGTTTTAGCACGGTCACTCAACTCTCATTTTTGACTTTACTTGATTTCGTTATATGCTTTTTACAACATGTGCATGTTTCGTTTTTAATATTTTAATGACTTGCGACGTCGCAAAAATGCATTTCGAGTCACACCGCAACCAGTACGTCTGTGACTTTAACACGTTTTAGCTTCGTCGAGATTTAGGATTTGAGTCACATTAGATGTGCACTCATATTAAGGAATGTATATTTAAAATCATGCCTATAACGTCTAACGGCTTATTATACTTTAGGAAAGACCGTGGAATTTGCTAAATGGTCTTCTCGAGTCTATCACTTATTATCGTTCATATAGGGGCGCCGCGTATTTTGTTCTTATACGAGGCTCGTCCCATTATTTTTAGAAGTCCAATCCTAATAAATGCTATGTTTTCTATTTTTTGGGGTTTCCCTAATTATTTTACTTGTATTATAGTTTGAGAATCATGTCCAGGCCTATTATTTATGTTTCCAGGCCTGGACGTTTATGGGCTTGAAGTTAATAGTCCAACTTGCATAACTGGGTTCCAGAGACCCAGAATATGCTAAAGTCGTTATTCAGATGCCCAAAGATGAATCCAATTGGATCCAGGCCTGTACTGTTTTTCAAGCTCAGGCCAAACGAGAAAAGTAGAGAGAGAGCAGAATCGGGATTTCATAACAAATATACAAATGCTCAACAAACAGTAGATGAAATTAACCAAATGATATTTATTTCATAAGAAACAGAAGTACAAGTTTAACAATGTTAATTCTAAATCCTAATTATCTATCACTAACTGAACTTGAACAATATACTACTGTCTCTTCTACCTTAACAATGATGTGTTACTTAACTATGCGAATCAACTCATTGTTAACCATTAATTGTAACTCATGACATTCTGGACCATAATTATCAATTACTAATGAAACTTAAACAATAAGCTACTAATTTCAGCTGTCTCGAACAATAATATGATATACTTAACAGTGCCAACTAGTTACTGATTTTAGCTTTCACTATTTTAAATGGTTATTAAACTAATTGAAGTGAAGAAAACAGACTGTGATTAAGTTGATCATTTTTAAAATTATCACATTCTGATTCATGAGGTTAATATGATTAGTATCTCGATTACAAAACTAGTATTATCTAGGTGGATTGATTTTATGAATTACCCTATTTTTAAACAAAATTTATTGTGATTACGACTACGTATACTCTAATCTACTCTATCTATTACATTATCAGTCATATCATCTCAGTCCCATACGCATCAATTATTACAAACATCCCTATCAAATTACAAAGGATCTATTCATGCGATTAAACATAAGAATATATGAAACACAACAGACAACTTCTTCTGAAATAACTCATGGTATTTTATTTCCTCAAATCAGCTAGCAGTTACATATTTGGATAGGAAATGTGTACCTAATTCAGCAAAAGGAAATTTATGAGTCAAGAATGCAAATGTAGATGAAGGATAGTCAGCGATCACAGCAGAAGAATCAATAGAGAGCAAATCACAGCAGCAAAATCAACAAAATCGAGTATAATCCTCAAATCCAGTAGATAAGCAAACCAAGGAACATGATTGAAAGAAATCCAATATAATCCAATAGTATAGATGTCACGACCCAAACCCCGGTCGTGATGGCGCCCAACACAATGCTAGGCAAGTCCGACCACATTATCTCTTAAACCAGCCAATTATTAATTCCAATTAATCCCGTTAAACTTAAACATCAAGTGTTCATGTCAATATGATAAACGCAATGGTAGCAACAGACAAAATACGGTCCCAACCGATCGTGGTGTCACGAGTCTGAGCCTCTACAGAATAAACATCCTAATATAATCCAGTCTAAGCAAGATGAGAGCAACAAAATAATAAGGAAGGAGAAAACAGGTTCTGCGGACGCCGATAGCTACCTCGTAGTCTCCACAAAAGTAGATAAGGGTCAGCAGCTACAACAACTCAACTGCTCTCGGGCACCTGTGGATCTGCACAAAAGTGCAGGGGAGTGGGGTGAGTATATTTCAACTCAGTGAGTAATAATAATAAACAATAACTGAAAGTAAGAACTCCTGTGCTATCACTAAACAGTTCTACGGCAAACCCCCCACAAGTAAGTCATCACTATAGCAAGTACTCCGATCTTCAGTCCACATCTATCTCAACAAGGTCCCACACTGACCAAATCCTTACTCGTACCACTATGGTATTCAGCCATCTCAATGTATGAAGATATATATATATATATACCTATGGCTATAACGTATGAGTATTTAAGTATGTATACATATACCGATATATATATATGGCTATAACGTATGAGTATTTAAGTATGTATACATATACCGCTGCGACGCGCAGCCTGATCCAATATATATACTGTTGCGGCGTGCAGCCCGATCCAATATATATATACTGTTGTGGCATGCAGCCCGATCCAATATATATACTGCTGCGGCGTGCAGTCTGATCCAATATATATATACTACTGCGGCGTGCAGCTCGATCCATTTAACGTCGACGACGCTCATTGGGGGTGTGTACAGACTCCGGAGGGACTCCTACAGCCCAAGTGCAATAATACTGCAACGTGCAGTCCGATCCAACATATATACCACTGCGGCGTGCAGCCCGATCCAATATATATAGTGCTGCGGAGTGCAGCCCGATCCAATATATATATTGTTGCGGCGTGCAGCCCGATCCAATATATATACTGCTGCGGCGTGCAGCCGATCCGATATATATACTGCTGCGGCGGGCAGCCCGATCCAATATATATACTGCTGCGGATATATATATATATATATATATATATATATATATATATATATATATATATAATACCTCAAAACGGGTCCTCGACCCTGTCCCAATTAGTATAGGATTGGCCTTTCAGGCCCACTCATCTAAATCAGGGAATTTCCACCCTAAGTAATCTATCACTCACAGTACACATCTATTACTGGCTCTTAATAGGCTATTCAACTAGTTTTACGGCTGAGTGAAAGTTTCCAACACGGTATAAGGGGTCACCTAGCTCTACAGGTTCCCTAATGCTCTACAGATCGGCACAAGGCCCCAAACATGGCTACCAGCCCAATTATACAGTTATAATCTCATTGTCAGTCATAATACACAGTATACTATTAGCCGGGAAGGACCAAGTCCGTGTCCCCAATTACAATGTCACCACGCCCGTCACAAGACACGTGTTTTATCTCAACATAGCACTGTGAAGTGCTAGTACGGGGTTTCAAACCATCGGTACATTATTTACTACTACCACTCACCTCGAACCGGTAGAAGCCTCAGTCCGCCTTGCGCTTGCCTCGCAAATCAATCTCCTCGGTTGCCAAATCTGCTCAAAATCAATGATAATACATCAATATATGCTAAATTCACGTAACCCATTCGAAATAACCCAAATTGCATCAAAACCCACAAAGTTGTCAAAACCCGACTTTTGGTGCGCTTCTCTAAAAATTACAAAAGTTACATATTCGGAACCCTCGTCTCAATACGAGTCTAGGCATATAAAATTTACCAAATTCGGACTCCAATTGCCTACTCAAATCAGTGTTTTTCTATAATTTTAGGCCTAGGGCTAAAACCCACCTTTAATCTTCCATTTTCATAGAAATAATCAATGATTTCATGATAAAAGCGCGTAATTAAACCACAAAACTTACCTCCGACAATATCCCGATGATCTCCCAGCAATTCCCGTCACTTTCTTACTCTAGAGCTCAACAATGGGGGTTTCTAGGAGTGAAACCCGTAAATGAAATATTCTGCAATTTAAGGACCTGCCCAGTCATTTAACCCTTCGCGAACGCGACACTCCCTACGCGTTCGCAATGAACAAAATTAGCAGCCTCCAAATTTACTCTACGCGGACGCGTGGCTTCCGGCCGCATTCGCGATGACCAACCGCTCAGACCTACGCGAACGCGTGCACTCCTTCGCGATCGCGATGCTCCCCAGGCCTGACCTTACGCATTCGCGTCCCTCTCATCGCGAATGCGATGAGCAAAAATCTCCAACTCTCCGATACACTTCGCGAATGCGTGGACCCCTACGCGAACGGGAAGAACAAAGTTTTTCTGCAGATATTGCAGCAGTTCAGCTGCTCTCTTAGGCTAAAAATGGTCCGTTTGGACCCCCGATTTCATCCCGAGGCCCCCAAGACCCCAACGAAAACCACCAACATACCCCATAACACGATAAAAACTTGTTCTAATCATAAAAACACGCCCTCAAACACGGAAAACATCGAATCCAAGCACATTCAAGCCTAAGTTTTCATTCAAACTTCTGCAACCAACATTCAATCAAAAACCCGACCAAACGACCTCTGAATGACCTAAGATTTTGCAGGCACATCCAAAATCACCTAACGGAGCTACTGCAACTGTCGGAATTCTATTCCGACTCCCGGATCAAAATCTCACCTACCGATCGGATTTCGCCGAAATTCAACTTTGGCCAATTCAAGCCTAAAACTACACCGGGCCTCCAATTTCACTTCTGATCGCTCTCCTAGCTCATAAATGACATCCCGGAGCTGACCGAATCATCAGAATCCGATTCCAAGCTCTCTAACTCACAAGTCAACATCCAGTTGACTTTTCCCAAATATTCCTTCTTCTAAGAGACTATTTGTCTCAATTCCAACTAAACACAATCCGAATTGACTCAAACTTGCCAAACATACATATTAAAACATGAACGAGCATATAACGGGGAATACGGGGTGATAACTCACATGATGACAGGCCGGGTCATCACATTCTCCCCAACTTAAGCAAACGCTCGTCCTCGAGCGGACCCAGAGTTGTACTAGATTCAACACAATAGCTAAATGACCTCACCAAGCATATACTCGTGGTGATACCACTTTGCCCTATCTTTCATAAGTCCGATAACATAGTATAGCTGAATTTCCACAGTCTATCTGAACCATAAACCACATTGCACTTCCCGAAATCATGTACCAAATCTGAATCCCACATCTATACTCAGAGTACACATGATCCAACTATAATAGCCAAACTCGCCACTCCGGGTGAGATCACATGATGTATCAAACAATCCAATCACTCGAGACGATAGTCTCCAATCACAACAACTGGCCACAATAACCAAATACTAGCAGAAAGAACCTTTCTCATTAGATAGAGTCTTATTCCAACACCTTCATATCCTACCCACGGCAACTGAAGCACGCGATATACCGAACCCATCTCTTGGGTCAACCATTCGTGAATCCATTTCCCTTTTATAACTGATACTACAATATGTTTCGGAGCCAAACCTCGATATTACCTTTCTAACAAGCTATGATCAAATATGCTCGTACTCATTAATGACTCTAACGATCATTTCGATCATAACACACCACACTGGTGACATGACACCTCAGCATCGGCCTATGCCACAACAAGCACAACATATGCTCCAATAAGAACGATCTGAACATACTCGAATCACGACAACCGACTCACACAAAAGAGCTATAATTCAAATTCCTCAATACCATCACAACACATAACTGAGATCTCGTCTCACATCATAGAATTAGAGTACATGAATCCTCATCGAAAGGTCATAACATCACGAGGCCTTGCCACAGCTCATGATTCTATCCAAACACTATTACTCCTGAAGCATCTCAAGTTACCATGCTCTGAATGGTCAGCCACGCACATATTTAGGTCCGAACTCAAGCAATCAATCACACACGCGGTGGTACAATTAATATATGCTATCTAATCCTGAATGGACACAACCGATGTACTATTCCCGAGCGATACCCAATACGGACTATTCCTCAGACGATAGGAAGTATTGTATACAAAGTAACATATAGGAAGCTATATCTTCCACATCACACTGTTGCGGCGCGCAACCCGTTCCAGTAACATACCCGTGGCGGCGTGCCACCCGATCCAGATAGCATACCTGTGGCGGTGTGCCACCCGATCCTGATACCATACATGTGGCGGCGTGCCACCCGATCCAAATACTATGCCTGTGGCGGCGTGCCACCCGACCCACGAATACATCTAGCAAAGGGAATGCACATCGGGTCAAGTTGCTCCTTGTAACAAACATATATATATAGCCTCAAGCTCGGCCACATGAAACGCATCCGACAAAGTTCCTCAATACTGGAGCTGAATCAATGGTAGATACCTCTAAACTGACATCCGGCACGAAGGCCCAACTAACAAAGCAATACCTACCAGCCGTCCGCTGGTCCCAGGGTACATCTACCGTGCTGGAGCATGATTTGATGCACTCTGCCACACAGTTGCGACATTTTCCTGACATAGTCCATATCACATTAGTCTAAACAACCTGACTTATGACAACCAGTCTGCAATCATATATCATTATTCCAATTCATCACATCAAGTAACGCGGTAACCACTAGGGCTTCTAATTTCCAATAACCGCTAAACGGTGTCGATACACACGACATACCACCACTGCGTAGGTGAATTAAGGGAACTGCTAGTCTCTAACACATATATAACACATGGATCACTATGCCTGATTCCACTCTCCACCGTACGAACACGTAACACACATCAAGCATCCATTCATACCACGTACGCCATTTAGAAATTTTCCTATGCCAACAACAACTCAATCATCACTGTCAATCCAACAGGAGGATACCACAATACCACTAGATATTATTAGTTTACATCACCTTGCCCTTTTTACCATATACTCTGCCAAATCACTAGAATAGCAGTACCATTTTCCTTAATCACCAGGAAGCTTGATTCTCAGATTATCTGCAGCTGCCCACGCTGCTTGGGGATTTTAATGACTTCCCATATAATATGAACAAATCTCAAAGCCTTGAATATGCCATTATCAACTTTCCATAACACATCGCATATACCATACCACACTAAGATAACATGGAAATTCATATTCCTTTCCTATGTCGCAAACATCGGCGCACTCAACTAGTCAAGAACTTTCCTGATCCCATATAGAGAAAACTCATGCCCATTCCATGCTTCGCATACCGATAGGAATATACTCATTTTCAAACCATGATAAAACACATCACAACTCTTTCCTCCCATTCATTGCATAAGCTTAACTGCCAGGACTGAGTCCTTTTACCCACATCGAGCTACGCAACTGCCAGCACATCAAGAACTTTGTTGCACCATAACTGCAAGGCTCATTACCTCGAACACACACCAGGAGTTACTCGTGCCCTCTTCATATTGTTCCGGTTTATTAACATCTTTAACTTAATATTCTCCTTTACTGAAGGATCACAATACCTCAACTCAGGTTACCACACGAGACTCATACACAAGACCACACGGTCTAAGGCTCACATGCCGATGAATACTCTCTCAAATGTTTCCTAGAGTACCACCTTCTACAATACTTCATTTGAAGAACTTCCTGCGATTTGAATTCGTTATCATTACCTTCCCATACGGATACATAGAATCCCATCATTCACATAATATAACACAAGTCTTGATCTCTTCTAATGAAACCACCATCTTTAGCCGCATGCACAACCTTAAAACACCTTACCGTTACAAGCAAAATCTTGAACACCGTAAAACAATTCTCGGGCGTCATTGACCCTCAACCGGTTATAATTCAACTGCTTTATTGAACAGAACCACTCGTGCCTTATTAGAACTCTGACACCACAGAACATGATTACATTCAGATACAATTAGCTATCTTTCTTTTCTATACGCTGAACATTCTTTACCAACAACAGTTCAAAACATCCTAGTATTTTTTCAGATCTACGAAGCACCATAACCTTACCAAAATTTCCGACGTACTCAGAGACATGATCAACATAGCACACAACCGTGCAATCAGCTAGTCAATTTCAACCTCCCCAACTTAGCTCGAAGCCATATACCCAAGCACTTTCAGCCACTCATAGCATTCTTACTCAAATGATGCCACAATGTTCTAGTTAGATTAAACTCAAGTCATTAACAAGCTTCGGCAGAGATTCGAACCATCACACATCTTAATTCTTTTGCAACTCTTGCATTTATACACACACCATTTAAGCCTATTCTCTAGGTGACAGAATTATTTTCTAAGCCCCAAATTTTCCAGAAATTTCGACAGAGTTTCCTTTGTAATTTGGCCTATCCACCTGCCAGCGAATCACCAAAATCATCAACAATACATCCGCAACTCGACCAGACATCACAATGCATATCAACAACATTAAATCTCAATACTATACGAATTAACATGCGCTGCACCTGCTCAAATCATAACACATATACCTTTCACCATGATACACCTAGCATAACCAATTTTGTCTTCCTGCGTCTGAACTCATACTACCACACGTAATGCACTTTATCTTTCCACTAAGGAACATGAACATACTCTCCATGCCCATAGCTAGGGCTACGTAACGGATCACAATAAGGATTGAATACCTTGCAGCTCACCCATTATCAAACTGCCATTTTCACAATTAAGATCAATATTGATCGCATAAATTTCATAATACCGGCTCGTGAAATTAGCACCTCGGTGCTCAAGCCATAGACAAGGATCCGGCCTCAAGTCCTCCAGACTGGCCCAACATGAACTCACAGAGATTATATCTTGTCCCTCGATTGGGGAATCATAAGCCATCAAGGCAAATTCATCACTAAGCACTCGAGTGCGCACATCAACGTGCAGAAAGAATTTCAAGAATCATACCACAAGCTGAATCAAGTACGCACAATAAGAATTTCAAGAATTTGAAGCTTTCCTAAAAGGTTTGCAGCCTCCCGAGGATAAGTACAAGCGTCCCCGTACCGATCCATGAGACTCTACTAAACCGGCTCATGACTCGCGATACCTGTTAACCTAGGCTCTGATACCAACTTGTCACGACCCAAACCCCGATCGTGATGGCGCCCAACACAATGCTAGGGAAGCCCGACCATATTATCTCTTAAACTAGCTAATTATTAATTCCAATTAATCCCGTTAAACTTAAACAACAAGTGTTCATGTCAATATGATAAACGCAATGGTAGCAACATACAAAATACGGTCCCAACCGATCGTGGTGTCACGAGTCTGAGCCTCTACAGAATAAACATCCTAATACAATCCAGTCTAAGCAAGATGAGAGCAACAAAATAATAAGGAAAGAGAAAACAGGTTCTGCGGACGCCGACAGCTACCTCGTAGTCTCCACAAAAGTAGATAAGGGTCAGCAGCTACAACAACTCAACTGCTCTCAGGCACCTGTGGATCTGCACAAAAGTGCAGGGGAGTGGGGTGAGTATATTTCAACTCAGTGAGTAATAATAATAAACAATAACTGAAAGTAAGAACTCCTGTGCTATCACTAAACAGTTCTACGGCAAACCCCCCACAAGTAAGTCATCACTATAGCAAGTACTCCGATCTTCAGTCCACATATATCTCAACAAGGTCCCACACTGACCAAATCCTTACTCGTACCACTATGGTATTCAGCCATCTCAATGTATGAAGATATATATATATATATACCTATGGCTATAACGTATGAGTATTTAAGTATGTATACATATACCGCTGCGGCGCGCAGCCCGATCCAATAATATATAGTGCGCTCACTGGGGGTTTGTGCAGACTCCGGAGGGGCTCCTTCAGCCCAAGCGCTATAATATTGCGGCGTGCAATCCGATCCACATATATATTACTGCGATGTGTAGTCCGATTCATATATATATTTTATTGCGGCGTGCAGTCCGATCCATATATATATTACTGCGGCGTGCAGTCCGATCCATATATATATATTACTGTGGCGTGCAGTCTGATCTAATATATATATCATATATATAATACTGCGGCGTGCAGTCCGATACAATACATGTATATATATATACTCAAAACAGGTCCTCGACCCTGTCCCAATTAGTATAGGATTGGCCTTTCAGGCCCACTCAGCTAAATTAGGGAACTTCCACCCTAAGTAATCTATCACTCGCAGTACACATCTAGTACTGGCTCTTAATAGGCTAATCAGCTAGTTTTACGGCTGAGTGAAAGTTTCCAACACGGTATAAGGGGTCACCTAGCTCTACAGGTTCCATAATGCTCTACAGATCGGCACAAGGCCCCAAACATGGCTACCAGCCCAATTATACAGTTATAATCTCATTGTCAGTCATAATACACAGTATACTATTAGTCGGGAAGGACCAAGTCCGTGTCCCCAATCAAAATATCACCATGCCCATCACAAGACACGTGTTTCATCTCAACATAGCACTGTGAAGTGCTAGTACGGGGTTTCAAACCCTAAATACATTATTTACTACCACCACTCACCTCGAACCGGTAGAAGCCTCAATCCGCCTTGCGCTTTCCTAGCAAATCAATCTCCTCGGTTGCTAAATCTGCTCAAAATCAATGATAATACATCAATATATGCTAAATTCACGTAACCCATTCGAAATAACCCAAATTGCATCAAAACCCACAAAGTTGTCAAAATCCGACTTTTGGTGTGCTTCTCGAAAAATTACAAAAGTTACATATTCGGAACCCTCGTCTCAATACGAGTCTAGGCATATAAAATTTACCAAATTCGGACTCCAATTGCCTACTCAAATCAGTGTGTTTCTATAATTTTAGGCCTAGGGCTAAAACCCATTTTTAATCTTCCATTTTCATAGAAATAATCAATGATTTCATGATAAAAGCGCGTAATTAAACCACAAAACTTACCTCCGACAATATCTCGATGATCTCCCAGCAGTTCCCGTCACTTTCACACTCTAGAGCTCAACAATGGGGGTTTCTAGGAGTGAAACCCGTAAATGAAATGTTCTGCAATTTAAGGACCTGCCCAGTCATTTAACCCTTCGCGAACGCGACACTACCCACGCATTCGCGATGAACAAAATTAGCAGCCTCCGAATTTACTCTATGCGGACGTGTGGCTTCCAGCCGCGTTCGCGATGACCAACCGCTCAGACATACGCAAACGCGCGCACTCCTTCGCGATCGCGATGCTCCCCAGGCCAGACCCTACGCGTTCGCGTCCCTCTCCTCATGAACGCGATGAGCAAAAATCTCCAACTCTCCAATACACTTCGCGAACGCGTGGACACCTACGCGAACGCGAAGAACAAAGTTTTTCTGCAGATATTGCAGCAGTTCAGCTGCTCTCTTAGGCTAAAAATGGTCCGTTTGGACCCCCGATTTCATCCCGAGGCCCCCGAGACCCCAACGAAAACCACCAACATACCCCATAACACGATACAAACTTGTTCCAATCATAAAAACATGCCCTCAAACACGGAAAACATTGAATCCAAGCACATTCAAGCCTAAGTTTTCATTCAAACTTCCGCAACCAACATTCGATCAAAAACTCGACCAAACGACCTCCGAATGACCTGAGCTTTTGCAGTCACATCCAAAATCACCTAACGGAGCTACTGCAACTGTCGGAATTCCATTCCGACTCCCGGATCAAAATCTCACCTACCGATCGGATTTCGTCGAAATTCAACTTTGGCCAATTCAAGCCTAAAACTAGACCGGGCCTCCAAATTCACTTCCGATCACTCTCCTAGCTCATTAATGACATCCCGGAGCTGAGCGAATCATCAGAATCCGATTTTGAGCTCTCTAACTCACAAGTCAACATCCGATTGACTTTTCCCAAATATTCCTTCTTCTAAGAGACTATTTGTCATAATTCCAACTAAACTCAATCCGTATTGACTCAAACTCGCCAAACATAGATATTAAAACATGAACGAGCATATAACGGGGAATACGGGGTGATAACTCACATGATGACGGGCCGGGTCATCACAATAGAATAGCAGAAGACCCTAATTGAATTCCAGAATTGCACTCGACTATACTCAGAATTTTTCTCTCTATTTGTGGTGTATCACTCTTAATTTCAGAAAGTTTTCTTTGAATTTTTAGAATCCATCCCCTTTTCAGGCTTAGAGGAAGCCTATTTATAGGTTTTTTGGGTGAAATTTTGAGGGGGAAATTCAAAAATCTTATTATAAGTTCCCTCCCCTTAATTCTCTTATTAAATACAGTTTGGTACTTTATTCCAGATTTGAAAAGCCTTCCAGCCTTTGCTGGAAAGTTCTAGGGAATTCTTTTTGCTTCTTTTAAGGGTCTATTACTATAGTGCCCTCACTAGCTAAGGATTTTAACAGTTAAGCCTTTTTATTAGGTCTGTTTTACCCTTTATTTTGTGCCTTATTACAGAAATACTAAGCCTGAAAGTCTATTTTATCCCTACAAGCTCTATTAAATCCACAACTATACCATTTCTTATTCTTTTTATACCCTTAATACAACAACAACAACAACAACCCAGTATGTTCCCACAAAGTGGGGTCTGGGGAGGGTAATACGTACACAGGCCTTACCCCTACCCGAAAGGGTAGAGAGGCTGTTTCCGGCCGACCCTCGGCTCAGAAAAAGAGAGAGAAAATCAACAAACAAAACAAAACAAAACAAAACAATGTTAGTAAAACAAAATTTACGCCGTTGCTAGGGAGCGATACCGGGTCACCCACGTGACAGACAGGAATACTTACCACTATACTACAATGACTACTTAATACTATGTATTATTTACCCGACTTGTTAATGGTCTGGGTATCCCGAGTTTAGCTATTTATTTAAGAACTTGCCATTATTTTCTAAATCAATTAAGACTTGGCCAGATTTAACCTTAGTTCTTTCAATTTTAACCTCTTTAAGAGGTAACCCTTTTTATTATTACTTAACTAATTGGAATTAGATTACAGGACTAGCCTGTTTTATTTGCTAGACTTAGATTTGCCGAATTAACCACTCCAATATTTCAGGAGTGGCCAGATTAAACACATAGTCCTAAGTTATTCACTTATAGCCAGATTAGATTACTTTCAATAACAGCCAGATTACTAATCACACTTGTCTATTACAGCTATAACCAATACCACAAAGCACAATAGGATTAATCATAGTCTAACATATGAATCTATTACAAATACAACCAATTTATGTCATTTTTCACACATAGCCTCAATAAACAATCACTTATCAATTAACCAGAACTCAGAGGGAAATTTGATAATGGTTGAATCCCAATTAACTAACTTATAATTTCAGACTTAAGCACAGTTAACAAATCATCCATAAAGAAACATATTCACATCAAATTCATGTGTTGACTTATGGAAAACCCTAAGAAGCTCAACAGATAAGTTATGCGTAATGAACATGGTAGATAAGATAGGCTAATGATAGAAACCCTCAGAAAATTATCAAACAAGAATATGCAAAGGATAGAAATCTCAGAAGATGAAACAATCAGAAGCATGCTGAAACAGAATATACGTAAAAGATCAAAATATAGGAAACTTAAAACAGAAAACATACAAAGATTAAATACAGAAAACAAAGAAAATAACTACACAAAGAACATGCAAAAAAATTAACTACAGAAGCAAAGAAAGCAAATAGACAGAGATCATGCAAAAGATTAACTACAAAAGCAAATAAGGCAAATAGACAGAGAAAAACATGCAAAACACAGGAAACAAGGGGCAAAAGTACGTAGCTCGCAGGATTTGTCACATGTTCTCTTTATTTCTTCTTTATTTTCCTTCTTTCGTTCTATTCTTTTTCTTTTCTTTTTCATTAGTTTCAAGACTTCAGAGATTTCAAGTCTGATTTTTCTAGATTTTTTTAAACAAGTCTGTTTTTTGGGTTTTGGTGGTAAAAGGGTGTTATATGTGTTTATTTGAGTGTATTTGGGGTGAGTCTTGTTTGGGTGTTCGCCGGAGGTAGGGTTCCGACGAACTTCTTTTGAATATTCAAGCATTTACAGGGTGATTCGAAGGAAACCAACTATGAAGGGTGAAAGATCCCCTCGTAGTGGTCCTAGGTGTTATTTTGGGAAATGGAATCAAAGGTTGAAGGTCACCGGCAAGGACTCTGGTGACCGGACTTTCAAGAACAAGGTTTTTCTTTTGGTTTCCTAGGTTCCTAGGGTGGTCTTGGGTGAGAAAGGAGAAGGAAAGAAGGTTTGGGGGTAAAGGTGACTGGAGACGGCCATGGATTCTGGCCAGTCTCCATGAGGAAGGTGAAGGAGACGAAGAAGAAGAAAGAAGAAGGCGGCTAGGGTGAAGTGAGTATAAAATTTGGTCTCTGAATGAACGAGACGGAGTTTATATACTCCCTTGGGGCTGGCGATCCTGTTCTTTGGATCATTTTTGATCAACAGCCAGGATTGATTCTTATTAAGCGCCATCATTTGGCTTAATGAAAGAATGCCTGGCCTCCGTTAGATCATTTGATTTGGACGGCCAGGATTTAATTTATAAAACGCTGCCGTTTCTTTTACACTTAAACCGCCTCACTTGTTCCGTTGGATCAACATTTCAATGGCTGAGATTTAATTCTTTCAATACACCGTCGTTTCTTTTAATATTTGGACCGGACAGTGTATTTTTTTTGGACTGATACACTTTGGGCTTGAATTTTGGCCCAACCTATTGTATTTTTATGTATTTCTCGTGTAATTAATTATTATTTGTATTTTTCTTTTTGTATTTTATTTTTCTATTTTTGTATTCTTTTCAATTATTGCTTCTCTTTTATTTTTCCTATTTTTTCTAATTTTTATGGTATTTTTATGACATTTTTGCTATTTTCTTTAATTTTCCTGTATTTTTGTATTTTTTTGTTACTTTTCTTTAATTTCCTTATTTTTTTTGACATTTTTTAATTAACTCTTTTTTTAGTTTTTAATTTCAAATTGTTTCAATCAAAATCATTCACTTTATTTCAATTAAGTACATAATTGCATATCAAAAATCTTATTTATTTTTAATATTGAAATTTATTTGCTTAGGGCAAAAATCACGTGCTCACAACTGCCCCTCTTTGCTCGGGAACACGAAGAGTTTCAGTGCAAAGATAAGTGAGCAGTAATGAGAGATTTTTGCCCACTAGCATATTCCGTGAGAAGCATTTTGAAAACCTTTTGACCGCACCCTTCCTCAGACGTTGCCTACATATCCTGGGCTAAACAGGAATCAGGTCAGTGTAGTTCGGGAAGGTCTGGTAGTTTGAAACCACCGAGACTTTGTTGTTGCTACTAATGTTGCTATAATCACTGACTAACTCCTTATTACACCGCGGATAAAATGAAAAAAAAAAGCTATTCTAAGCTATGATCCTACAGATTACAATAATTCCTATCTATTCCCTGTCTTCTTGTTCTTCCTTGCGTTTCACATCTTATGCCACTCATCCTTCTTTTTTGTTGATTTTTCATTTATTTTCTTATTTCTGATATACCACTTTTTTCCCTTCGGTGTGACTTCCAATTGTGTTTCTTGCCTCCAGGTTGATACCTGTTATAACAAAAACAAAAACAACGAAAACTTTTCCTCTGCCCCAGTGTGGGCTTTTCACGTGTCATGGTGTTACTTATGTTAGACAAAACAAAATAAAAAATACAGAAATGTATTCCCTTGTTATACAGGTGGGCGCCTGAACAGAAATTAAAATTGTAGAAATGTATTCCCTTGTTATACAGGTGGGCACCTAAACAGAAATTAAAATTGCAGAAATGTTTCCCTTGTTATGCAGGTGGGCGCCTGAAGAGAAATTAAAAATGCAGAAATGTATTCCCTTGTTATACAGGTGGGTGCCTGAACGGAAAGTAAATTGTGAAAATGTATTCCCTTGTTATACAGGTGGGCGCCTGAACATAAATTAAAAATGCAGAAATGTATTCCCTTGTTATATAGGTGGGCGCCTGAACGGAAATTAAATTGCAGAAATGTATTCCCTTGGTATACAGGTGGGCGCCTGATGCATGAAAATGGAAAATGCAGAAAATATTCCATTGTTATCCAGGTGGGCGCCTGATGCATGAAAATGAAAATGCAGAAAATATTCTCTTGTTATCCAGGTGGGCGCCTGATGCATGAAAGTGAAAATGCAAAACATATTCCCTTGTTATCCAGGTGGGCGCCTGATGCATGAAAATGAAACTGCAAAAAATATTCCCTTGTTATCCAGGTGGGCGCCTGATGCATGAAAATGAAAATGCAAAAAATATTCCCTTGTTATCCAGGTGGGCGCCTGATGCATGAAAATGAAAATGTGGAAAATATTCCCTCAGCTTGATAACTGGGGAGTGAGTTTCGAAAATACAATACCTCCCTTGCTATTTTTGGGTAATTTTCTTGATGATTAAATGAGTCATCCTCTGTGGATTCCTCCTTTTATTACTGTATTCCTTTTTGTGTTTTTCTTCTTCCACATTGGTCACATTCACTTTAAAGTGATTATTGAGAATTTGAATCTTTTTGTTCCTGTCTAAATCAGAGAACAATCTTATTAGTTATAAAATGTTGGCAACTGGCATTTCATTGACTTTTCTTCCATTTCCTGCCTCTTCTTGCTTTATTCTGCTATGCAGCCCTTTGCTAGATTTCTTCAACTTTTCATCTGTTTCTTTTCTTTTCATTTTTCTTTGGCTTTGATTGCCATCCTTCTTTATTTGTGTAAGGCCCCGTAAAATTTTTGTGCATAAAACCTAGTAGCTATAGTGTCATGGTCCGAACAATGTGTTAGGAATGCGTAGAATTCTTCGCGGCGAGCTTGCGATCAAGAATGTAGAGAATCAATTTTTCCAGAAAAGTGTCAATTTTGCGATCAAGAATGCGACCGCAGATTTGCTATGCGGACCGCATTCTTGCCGCAGAGCTTACCAGAAGGTTTCCCAAAATCATGTTGAAAATGCGGTCGATATGCGATCGCATAATGAATCTGCGGTGCACTTTGCGACCGCAGATCAAGAATGCGGACCGCATTGTGGTCGCATTCCGTAACAGAACTTGTGTAATTTTGAGGTCATTCCGCGGTCACTTTGCGGACCGCATGTTGATTCTGCGATCGCAGATGCGACCGCAGAATTGACCCGGCCCAGAAATTTTATAAAATTTGACCCGATCTCTTCTTCAATATAACACCTTTCACCTTCATTTTATCATATCATCTTACCAAAATTAGAGAGAGAAGAGAGGGGTTTTAGAGAGAGAAGTCTTTCATCTTCAAAGATTGTTCCAAACATCTAGTCCAAAGGATTCTAGGGCAAGGATTCAACTTCCCCAATCTTTACAAGGTAAAACCCTAACTATTTTCTTTGATTTTCAGTTTTAAATTGGGTAAAGAGAGGGTTGCATATAATAGCTTTTGAAAATAGAATTTTTACACTCATGCATGATTATTGAACTTGATTTCTAGTAAAAGAAGTGAGTAGAAGTAAGAGTCTTCAAGAACAAGGTTGGCAAGAGTAGGATATCTTGGGTAAGCATAAAGTAGGAAGTTAACGGAAGAAAACTCAATACCAGGTATGTATGGCTAATTTTGATTCTTGTGAAGTCGCCTATATGTGTGAAGTTTGTTTGGTTCGTATTAAATTGACAAATTGTGTGAAATTCTTGATGTTGTTGTTGGATATTCAAAGTTTGTTGTTGAGCTGTGAGTGATGTAAAATGAGAGTTTAATTTGGTAAAAGAATTGTGAATAATGGCTATAATGGCATATATGGTACTTTGTGGAAAAGAAACGAAACACTTGACGATTGGTAAGTCATTGAACAATACGGTATGAATACTCTCGATTTTGAAACACTTGTAACTTGGTTGTGATATTGGCTTGAGAAGTAATTGTGAACATGAACCAACCTGTAAGTTGCTTATTTGAACTTGTTGAAATTGTGTGAAATGCCTTATCTGCTGTTTGTACTTGTTGTGTTTTAAAACTGTACGGTGGGATCGGGTTGCGCGCTGCAACATGAAGAAATAAGGTGTGGGTTGGGGTGATAAGGGTGGCCGAGGTAATAAGGGTGGTCAGGGGTAATAAGGATGGAAAGCGAATATACCTGTCACGACCCCAATCCCGGTCGTGATGGCGCCCAACACAATGCTAGGCAAGCCCGACCATATTATCCTTTTAACCAGCCAATTATTAAATAAATTAAACTTAAACAATAATTAGTCATAACAGGTGATAACCGAAACGTCAAAACATACAAAATACGGTCCCAAACATATCGTGGTGTCACGAGACTGAGCCTCTACGGAATAGCATCCTAATACAACCAAGTCTAGACAAATAGGAAATCAACAAGATGATAAGGAAGGAGAAAACAAGCTCTGCGGACGCTGGCAGCTACCTCGTAATCTCCGCAAAAGTAGGTATGAATCAGCAGCTACAATGTCTCAACTGCTCTCGGGCACCTGTGGATCTGCACCAAAAAGTGCAGGGGAGTGGGGTGAGTATATTTCAACTCAGTGAGTAACAATAATAAATAATAACTGAAAGTAAGAACTCCTGTGCTATCACTTAGCAGTTCTAAGGCAACCTTCACAAGTACGTCATCACTATAGTAGTACTTTAACCTCCAATCTACGTTTATCTCTACAAGATTCCACACTGAACTAACCCTCGCTCGTACCCCTACGGTGTACGGCCATCTCAATATATGGAGACATATATATATATGTCTATATCATATCAGTATTTTAGTATATATATGAATATCAATAAGTATAATGCTGCGGCGTGCAGCCCGCTCCAATACATATACTGCTGCGGCGCGCAGCCCGTTCCATTTAACGTCGACGGCGCTCACTGGGGGTGTATACAGACTTCGGAGGGGCTCCCTAGGCCCAAGCGCTATGGTGCTATGGCGTGCAGGCCAGGTCCACCATATATCACTGCGGCGTGCAGTCCGATCCAACATATATACTGCTGCGGCGTGCAGCCCGATCCCATAATATACCGGCGCTCACTGGAATGTGTGCAGACTCAGACTCCGAAGGGGCTCCTACAGCCCAAGCGCAATAATACTGCGGCGTGCAGTCCGTCTCACATGTATATTACATGTATATTACATGTACATTACTGCGGCGTGCGGTCCGATCCAATATAGGTATCTATATACATAATACCTCATAATGGGTCCTCAACCCTATCCCAGTCAGTATGCACTTGGCCTCTCAGGCCCAATATAATATATCACAATGGGTCCTTGACCCTGTCTCAGTTAATATAGACTTGGCCTTTCATGCCCAATATAACATCTCATAGTGGGTCCTCGACCCTATCTCATCTCAATCGGTATAAACTTGGCCATTCAGTCCCACTCAGCTAGAACAGGGAATTCCACCCTAGATAATCTCTCTCAATGTACACATCTAGTACAGGCTCATATTATGCTATGCAGCTAGAGCTATGGCTGAGTGTATATTTCCAACACGATGTAAAGGTCACCTAGCTCTATAGGTTCCCTAATGCTCTACAGATCGGTACAAGGCCCCAAACATGGCTATTAGCCCAATTGTACAGTCATAACCTCATTAACAGTCGTACAACACAGTATTCTATTAGCCCGGAAGGACTAAGTCCGAACCCCCTATCACAATGTCACCACGCCCGTCATAGAACGCGTGTCTCATCTCAATATAGCACTGTAAAGTGCTAGTACGGGGTTTCAAACCCTCAGGTGCATTGTTTACTACTACCACTCACCTCGAACCGGTAGAAGCTTCAATCCGCCTTGCGCTTGCCTCGCAAATCAATCTCCTCGGATGCCAAATCTGCTCAAAGTCATAGAGAATGCATCAATATACGCTAATTTCACGAAATTCATTCGAAATAACCCAATTTATATCAAAACCCACAAGTTGTCAAAACCCGACTTTTGGTACACTTGTCGAAAAATTACAAAATTTACATATTCGGAATCCTCATCTCGATACGAGTCTAGGCATATAAATTTTACCAAAATCGGACTCCGTTTGCCCACTCAAATCGGTGTTTTTCTTCAATTTAGGCTTAGGGCTCAAACCCACAATTAATCTTCCATTTACAGGGATTTAACCAAGGATTTCATGTTAAAATGATGTAATTAAGCCACAAAACTTACCTCCAACGAATCCCCGATGAATTACCAGCAATTCCCGTGAGTTTCTCTCCCTAGAACTCAAAAATGGCGTTTTGGGTTAATGAACCCGAGAGCCCTCTGTTCTGTGATTTTAATTCACTGCCATACGATTTTACCCTACGCGTTCGCGATGGTCTCCACGCGAACGCGATGCCTTGCTCCGTTCCTTCATCGCGAACGCGACGTAAAGTCACGCGTTCGCGAAGACCAATCTTCCTAGCCCGGATTTTTTTCCTCTACGCGTTCGCGTCCCATACCACGCGAACGCGATGCTTCGTCTTTTCCTCTTACGCGTCCGCGTCCTTCACCCACGCGAACGCGATGCGTTCCAACCTTCTCCTTCGCGAACGCGGCATGTTACCTCGCGAACGCGATGGCCAACTGGCCCCAGCCTACGCGAACGCGGCAGTGCCCTCGCGAACGCGATGACCATTTTCCCTCGGCCTACGCGAACGCGGGCCTAGCCCTTGCGAACGCGAAGGCTAAATCACTGCCCAGTGATCTACAATTTACAGCAGATCATTTCTTGCTTCCAAATGCCGGATGATGGTCCGGATTCACCCCGAGGCCCCCGGACCCCAACGAAAACCACCAACATACCCCAAAACACGATACGAACTTGTTCCAATCATAAAAACACCATCCTAAACATCAAAATCACCAATTACACACGGATTCAAGCCTAAATTTCTTAAAACTTTCCGAATTACACATTTGATGAAAAACCCGACCAAACGACGTCCGAATGACCTGAAATTTTGCAGGCACATCCAAAATCACCTAACGGAGCTATTGCAACTGTCGAATTCCATTCCGACTCCCGGATCAAAATCTCACCTACCGTTCGGATTTCGCCAAAATTCAACCTTAGCCAATTCAAGCCTATTTCTACACCGGGCCTCCAAATTCAATTCCGATCGCTCCCCTAAGTCACAAATCACCTTCCGGAACTAACCGAATCATCGGAATCCGATTCCGAGCCCTCTAACCAAATAGTCAACTCCGGGTTGACTTTCCTTATTCAAGCTTCCTCCAAAAAGGCTATATGCCTCATTTCCAATTTAATTTCACTCCTAACTCCCCCGATAGACTCTAACACTTATATAAAAGCATGAATTATGTAATTACAACATAACGGGGTGGTAATTCCCGTGACGACGGGCCGGGTCGTCACATTCTCCCCTCTTAAGCAAACGCTCGTCCTCGAGCGGGTCAAGTAACATACCTGAAGTCTCAAATAGCTGAGGGTATCTGCTCCGCATCTCCTGCTCAACCTCCCAAGTAGCCTCCTCCACGGGTCGACCTCTCCACCGAACCTTAACCGATGCAATCTCCTTGGACCTCAATTTTCTCACCCGACGACCCAAAATAGCAATAGGCTCCACATCATAGGACAGATCACCATCAAGCTGGATGGTACTGAAGTCTAATACATGAGACGGATCTCCAATGTACTTCCGGAGCATAGACACA
Source organism: Nicotiana noctiflora (assembly GCA_032618575.1). Lineage (NCBI taxonomy): Eukaryota > Viridiplantae > Streptophyta > Magnoliopsida > Solanales > Solanaceae > Nicotiana > Nicotiana noctiflora. The sequence continues at coordinate 53,716 of JASVEL010013486.1, read as the reverse complement.
TGGAATACCGGATGAACGCCGGATAAACTGGGTGGCAAGGCTAACTCATATGCCACCTCTCCAACTCTCCTGAGTATCTCAAAAGGGCCAATATACCTGGGACTCAACTTCCCTTTCCTCCCGAACCTCATGACACCCTTCATAGGTGAAATCTTCAACAATACTCTGTCACCAACCATGAAAGACAACTCTCGAACTCTACGGTCCGCATAACTCTTCTGACGAGACTGTGCTGTGCGAAGCCTCTCCTGGATCAACTTTGCTCTATCCAGAGCATCCTGAACTAAATCGGTCCCTATCAATCTAACCTCACCAGGCTCAAACCATCCGACGGGAGATCTACACCGTCTGCCATACAATGCCTCGTACGGGGCCATCTGAATACTCGACTGGTAGCCGTTGTTGTAGGCAAACTCAGCAAGTGGTAAGAATTCATCCCACGAACCACCAAAATCAATCACACATGCCCGCAACATATCCTCCAGGATCTAAATAGTACGCTCAGACTGCCCGTCTGTCTGGGGGTGAAATGCGGTGCTCAACTCAACCCGCGTACCCATCTCTCGCTGAAATGCTCTCCAAAACTGAGAAGTGAACTGAGTGCCTCTGTTAGATATAATAGACACTGGGACCCCATGCAACCTGACAATCTCCCGAATAAAGATCGATGCCAACCGCTCCGATGAGTAAGTAGTACTAACTGGGATGAAATGTGCGGACTTAGTTAGCCAATCAACAATCACCCATACAGAATCAAACTTCCTCGCTGTCCGAGGGAGCCAAGTAACAAAATCCATGGTGATCCTCTCCCATTTCCACTCGGGAATAACCATACGCTGAAGAACACCGCCCGGTCTCTGATGCTCATATTTGACCTGTTGGCAATTGAGGCACTTAGCTACATGCCTAACAATATCCATCTTCATTCTCCTCCACCAGTAGTGCTGTCTCAAGTCTTGGTACATCTTTGCGGCACCTGGGTGAATAGAGTACCGCGAACCGTGTGCCTCCTCAAGTATCAACTCCCGCAAACCATCAACATTGGGCACACATATACGGCCCTGCATCCTCAAAACACCATCACTGTCGATAGTCACATCTCTAACATCATTATGCTGCACTCTGTCCTTAAGGACAAGCAAATGTGGGTCATCATACTGTCGCTCCCCGATGCGATCATATAAGGAAGATCGAGAAACAACACAAGCCAACACCCGACTCGGCTCCGAAATATCTAATCTCACTAGCCGATTGGCTAGGGCCTGAACATCATAAGCAAAAGGCCTCTCCCCAACTGGGATGAAAGCTAGGCTGCCCATGCTAACCGCCTTCCGACTCAAGGCATCGGCCACCACATTGGCCTTTCCCGGATGATACAAAATAGTGATATCGTAGTCCTTAAGCAACTCCAACCACCTCCGCTGTCTCAAATTAAGGTCCTTCTGTCTGAATAAGTGCTGAAGGCTGCGATGATCCGTGAACACCTCACATGAGACACCATACAGGTAATGCCTCCAAATCTTCAAGGCATGAACTATGGTTGCTAGCTCCAAATCATGAACAGGGTAGTTCTTCTCGTGGGGCTTCAACTGACGAGAGGCATAAGCAATGACCCTACCCTCCTGCATCAACACACAACCAATGCCCACTCCTGAGGCATCACAATATACAGTATAAGAACCTGAAGCTGTCGGTAGAATCAAGACTGGTGCTGTGGTCAGTGCTGTCTTGAGCTTCCGAAAGCTCTCCTCGCACTCCTCGGACCATAAGAAAGGAACACCCTTCCGAGTCAATCTAGTCAAGGGTGAAGCAATAGAAGAGAACCCCTGAACGAATCGGCGATAATACCCTGCCAATCCCAGAAAGCTACGGATCTCGGTAACTGAGGTCGGTCTGGGCCAACTCTGCACTGCCTCGACCTTCCTCGGATCTACCTGAATACCATCACAGGACACCACGTGCCCTAAGAATGCCACGGACTCAAGCCGGAACTCACATTTGGAGAACTTGGCATACAACTTCTCCTCTCTCAATCTCTGCAACACAATACTCAAGTGCCGAGCATGCTCCTCCTGGCTACGAGAGTAGACAAGTATGTCATCAATGAATACGATCACAAATGAATCAAGATACGGCCCGAATACACTGTTCATCAGATGCATAAATGCTGCTGGGGCGTTGGTTAGCCCAAAAGACATCACAAGGAACTCATAGTGACCATATCTGGTCCGGAATGCAGTCTTCATAATGTCAGACTCTCTAATCTTCAGCTGATGGTAGCCTGAACGAAGATCAATCTTCGAGAACACCCTAGCTCCCTGGAGCTGATCAAATAAATCATCAATACGAGGAAGAGGATACTTATTCTTCATTGTTACTTTGTTTAGCTGCCTATAGTCAATACACATCCTCATAGATCCGTCCTTCTTCTTAACAAACAGGACCGGTGCACCCCACGGCGACACACTCGGCCGAATAAACCCCTTATCTAGGAGTTCCTGGAGCTGCTCCTTCAATTCCTTCAACTCAGCCGGTGCCATACGATACGGAGGAATAGAAATAGGCTGAGTGCCCGGCACCAAATCGATACCAAAATCAATATCCCTGTCCGGCGGCATGCCCGGCAGGTCTGAGGGAAACACATCAGGAAAGTCTCGCACAATGGGAACAGAATCAATACTGGGAGTCTGGGCCTCGACCTCCCGCACAAATGCTAAATAAGAGAGACATCCCTTCCCAACCATTCGTCGGGCCTTGAGGAAAGATATTACCCTGCTAGGTACATACTCAGTCGTGCCTCGCCACTCGATCCTCTGAATGCCCGGCATAGCCAAAGTGACTGTCTTAGCATGACAGTCCAGAATAGCATGACATGGAGATAGCCAGTCCATGCCCAATATAACATCAAAATCAATCATGCTGAGAAGCAACAGGTCTACTCGGGTCTCCGGACCTCCAATAGTGACCAAACAGGACCGGTATACGTGGTCCACAACAATAGTATCCCCTACCGGGGTAGATACATGCACTGGCAGCTCAAGACTCCCTCGGGTCGTGCCCAAATGAGGAGCAAAATATGTAGACACATAAGAATAAGTAGAACCGGGATCAAACAATACCGAGGCATCTCCGTGGCAGATTGAAATAATACCTGTAATGACAGCATCAGAAGTAACAGCCTCAGATCGGCCCTGAAAAGCATAGCATCTAGCCTGTCCGCCTGATCGGCCTCCCCCTCGAGAGCGACCCCTAGCTGTCCGACCCTCACCCCTAGCTGGCGGGGCGGGTGCTGAAGTAGAAGGACCAGATGACGAGGGCTGCCCCCTCTGCTGATAAGATCCGGAAACAAGACGGGGACACTCCCTACGGTGATGCCCAAACTCTCCGCACTCGTAGCAACTCCCCGGTGCTGGGTACTGAGACTGATAAGGACCTCTGGCGCTGGAATGGCCAGCTGATGAACTAGGCCGAGATGAACCCTGAGCGGATGGGGCTTGTGAAGAACTCTGAGCTGGCATGGCACTGAGAGCTGGCTGGCTCTGGTGCGAACCCTGATAATCCTGTTTAGGAGACCATCTGCGACAATCTGAGCGTCTCGACTGCGAAGACCTGAAAGAGCGACCTCGGCTCTGCTGACTCTGGCCTCTGGTCTGTGTGCCACTGGAACTAGCTGCTCCTCGAGGCCTCTTGGCCTCCCTCTCATCCCGCTCCCTGCGACGATCTGTCTCAATGTCGCGAGCAATATCCACAGCATCCTCAAATGTACGACTCAACACCCTCTCCCGAGTCATCAGAATACGAATGGGGTAAATGAGGCCGTCCACAAAGCGCCCAATCCTCTCTCTGTCGGAATGAACCAACCACGGTGCATATCTGGACAACTCTGTAAATCTGATCTCATACTCTGACACTGACATGTCCCCCTGACGGAGACCCTCAAACTGCCTACGCATCTCCTCTCTCCGAGATCGAGGCACCCATTTCTCCAAGAACATAGTGGAGAACTCCGGCCATGATAGTGGTGCTGCTCCGGCTGGCCTGGGGCGCTCATAAGCCTCCCACCAAGCAAAGGCTGGTCCCTGAAACTGAAAGGTGGTGAAAGATACCCCACTGGACTCCAATATCCCTGCCGTACGAAGCATCCGACGGCACTTATCCAGAAAACCTTGGGCGTCCTCGCCCGGAGCACCAGTGAACACCGGAGGAGATAACCTGGTGAACCTCTCGAGACGACGCTGCTCATCGTCTGTCATAGCTGGGACCCTGTCCCCCTGAATCTGATCTGCTGGCTGAACCGGAACCACAGGCTGAACTGGAGGAGCCTCTGGTGTCTGTATGCCCTGCACTGCCGGCTCTGGAGTGCGTACTGCGGGGGTCTGATGACCACCCCCGATCCCCGATGCAGCTGCTGCAGTAGTAACTGAAACCGCCCGTGCTAGGCCAGTGCAGACTGCTAGTATCTGAGCCAGGGTCTCCTGTAGACCCGGAATAGCAATGGGCACAGCTGGTGCCTGATCTGGTGCTGCTGGCACCTCTGCAACTGGGGGCTGTGGGTCAGCTGGCACTGCCTCAGCTGCCCCAACTCCGCCTCGACCACGACCGCGTCCACGGCCTCTAGTAGGTGGTAGTGGTGGTCGTCCCCCACGTCCAGAAGCTCGAGTTCTCGCCATCCGCGAGAGAATAGAATGTCAAAGTTCAGCTCAAGTCAAAAGTAATCGCACGACAAGAATTCCAAGAATTGAAACTTTTCCTAAAAAGGTTTGCAGCCTCCCGAGGATAAGTACAGGTGTCCCCGTACCGATCCACGAGACTCTACCAACCGGCTCACGACTCGCGAGACCTGTTAACCTAGGCTCTGATACCAACTTGTCACGACCCAAACCCCGGTCGTGATGGCGCCCAACACAATGCTAGGCAAGCCCGACCATATTATCCCTTAAACCAGCCAATTATTAAATAAATTAAACTTAAACAGTAAATGATCATATCAGGTGATAAACGAAATGTAAAACATACAAAATACGGTCCCAACCATATCGTGGTGTCACGAGACCGAGCCTCTACAGATGAGATATCCTACACAATCAAGTCTAGGCAGAATGAAAACAACAAAATGATAAAGAGGAAGAGATCAGGTCCTGCAGACGTCGGCAGCTACCTCGAAGTCTCCTCGGGATAATAATAACGAAGCTGCTGCGATAGCTCAACTGCCCTACTGAACTTGTGAATCTGCCAAAAAGTGCAGGGAGTGGGGTGAGTATATTTCAACTCAGTGAGTAATAATAATAAATAATAACTGAAAGTAAGAACTCCTGTGCTATCACTTAGCAGTTCTAAGGCAACCTTCACAAGTACGTCATCACTATAGTAGTACTTTAACCTCCAATCTACGTTTATCTCTACAAGATTCCACACTGAACTAACCCTCGCTCGTACCCCTACGGTGTACGGCCATCTCAATATATGGAGACATATATATATATGTCTATATCATATCAGTATTTTAGTATATATATGAATATCAATAAGTATAATGCTGCGGCGTGCAGCCCGCTCCAATACATATACTGCTGCGGCGCGCAGCCCGTTCCATTTAACGTCGACGGCGCTCACTGGGGGTGTATACAGACTTCGGAGGGGCTCCCTAGGCCCAAGCGCTATGGTGCTATGGCGTGCAGCCAGGTCCACCATATATCACTGCGGCGTGCAGTCCGATCCAACATATATACTGCTTCCGGCGTGCAGCCCGATCCAATAATATATACCAGCGCCCACTGAGAATGTGTGCGTACTCCGAAGGGGCTCCTACAGCCCAAGCGCAATAATACTGCGGCGTGCAATCTGTCCTACTTGTATATTACTGCGGCGTGCAGTTCGATCCACATATATATTACTGTGGCGTGCAGTCCGATCCAATACATATAGTGTTGCCTCGACCCTATCCCAGTCAGTATGTACTTGGCCTCTCAGGCCCAATATAATATATCACAATGGGTCCTTGACCCTGTCTCAGTTAATATAGACTTGGCCTTTCATGCCCAATATAACATCTCATAGTGGGTCCTCGACCCTATCTCATCTCAATCGGTATAAACTTGGCCATTCAGGCCCACTCAACTAGAACAGGGAATTCCACCCTAGATAATCTCTCTCAATGTACACATCTAGTACAGGCTCATATTATGCTATGCAGCTAGAGCTATGGCTGAGTGTATATTTCCAACACGATGTAAAGGTCACCTAGCTCTATAGGTTCCCTAATGCTCTACAGATCGGCACAAGGCCCCAAACATGGCTATTAGCCCAATGGTACAGTTATAACCTCATTAACAGTTATACAACACAGTATTCTATTAGCCGGGAAGGACTAAGTCCGAACCCCCTATCACAATGTCACCACGCCCATCATAGAACGCGTGTCTCATCTCAATATAGCACTGTAAAGTGCTAGTACGGGGTTTCAAACCCTCAGTGCATTGTTTACTACTACCACTCACCTCGAACCGGTAGAAGCTTCAATCCGCCTTGCGCTTGCCTCGCAAATCAATCTCCTCGGATGCCAAATCTGCTCAAAGTCATAGAGAATGCATCAATATACGCTAATTTCACGAAATTCATTCGAAATAACCCAATTTATATCAAAACCCACAAGTTGTCAAAACCCGACTTTTGGTACACTTGTCGAAAAATTACAAAATTTACATATTCGGAATCCTCATCTCGATACGAGTCTAGGCATATAAATTTTACCAAAATCGGACTCCGTTTGCCCACTCAAATCGGTGTTTTTCTTCAATTTAGGCTTAGGGCTCAAACCCACAATTAATCTTCCATTTACAGGGATTTAACCAAGGATTTCATGTTAAAATGATGTAATTAAGCCACAAAACTTACCTCCAACGAATCCCCGATGAATTACCAGCAATTCCCGTGAGTTTCTCTCCCTAGAACTCAAAAATGGCGTTTTGGGTTAATGAACCCGAGAGCCCTCTGTTCTGTGATTTTTATTCACTGCCAGACGATTTTACCCTACGCGTTCGCGATGGTCTCCACGCGAACGCGATGCCTTGCTCCGTTCCTTCATCGCGAACGCGACGTAAAGTCACGCGTTCGCGAAGACCAATCTTCCTAGCCCGGATTTTTTCCTCTACGCGTTCGCGTCCCATACCACGCGAACGCGATGCTTCGTCTTTTCCTCTTACGCGTCCGCGTCCTTCACCCACGCGAACGCGATGCGTTCCAACCTTCTCCTTCGCGAACGCGGCATGTTACCTCGCGAACGCGATGGCCAACTGGCCTCTCCTTCGCGAACGCGGCAGTGCCCTCGCGAACGCGATGACCATTTTCCTCAGCCTACGCGAACGCGGGCCTAGCCCTCGCGAACGCGAAGGCTTAACTGGTGCCCAGTGGTCTGCAATTTACAGCAGACCATTCCTTGTTCCAAAGTGCCGGATGATGGTCCGGATTCACCCCGAGGCCCCGGGACCCCAACGAAAACCACCAACATACCCCAAAACACGATACGAACTTGTTCCAATCATAAAAACACCATCCTAAACATCAAAATCACCAATTACACACGGATTCAAGCCTAAATTTCTTAAAACTTTCCGAATTACACATTTGATGAAAAACCCGACCAAACGACGTCCGAATGACCTGAAATTTTGCAGGCACATCCAAAATCACCTAACGGAGCTACTCGCAACTGTCGGAATTCCATTCCGACTCCCGGATCAAAATCTCACCTACCGTTCGGATTTCGCCAAAATTCAACCTTAGCCAATTCAAGCCTATTTCTACACCGGGCCTCCAAATTCAATTCCGATCGCTCCCCTAAGTCACAAATCACCTTCCGGAACTAACCGAATCATCGAATCCGATTCCGAGCCCTCTAACCAAATAGTCAACTCCGGGTTGACTTTCCTTATTCAAGCTTCCTCCAAAAAGGCTATATGCCTCATTTCCAATTTAATTTCACTCCTAACTCCCCCGATAGACTCTAACACTTATATAAAAGCATGAATTATGTAATTACAACATAACGGGGTGGTAATTCCCGTGACGACGGGCCGGGTCGTCACAAAATTGCTATTGAAAATTGATATAAAAATCAATAATGTGAAATTGTGAAAGGAGACAGCAGGAGAGTTTGCAACCTGTGGGGCACGGATTGCCCCTTTGTTTGACTACTTGTGCTTTACGTGATTGATTGGTTATTGTTAAATTGGTTGATCGTAGAAAGTGCTTTGTGTTGAGAATTATTTGAAATGAGGAAAATGTGGAAACATGGTTGGCTAGCTTAATTAATTCTTGATGTAATTCAATGGCTTGAGTTTACTTGGGACAAAGTTTGTCCATACATGCCAGTACAATTCAAGTGTACTGACGTCCCTTTTGCTGGGGATGCTACATTCGTGTTATGATTGTAGGTGGATCAGTAGCAGGCATTTCAGCTCATCGGCAGTAGTATCCTTCTCCTTCCACTGCCCGTTTTGGTGAGCCCCTTTCTTCCTTGGGGCCCCGTGTGGTTCATGCCACTTTTGTTTAGATTTCATTTTGGTTTTGTAAGGTATAGCCGGAGCCTTGTTACCGGCAAGTATTGTATTCCCTTTTTGTATCCTAGAGGCTATGTAGACATGTAAACTATGGGACTCCAGTATTATGTATACATTATGTTATGTCGGGCGTTGTAAAAACCGCAAACTTGTTAATGAATCACTCGTATGGTTTTATTTGTTTAATGTGAAATCATTCATGGTTAGTAAGATATTTGGTTAATGAGAAACAATCAACACAGGGGTAACGCGTGGGAATGAAAGGCACCTAGGTCCGCTTGACTGGGGCTACCCGGTCAGGCGCCGGTCATGTCCCTCAATTTGGGGCGTGACAATTTGTTTTTTTTCTTTTACTTTCTTTCCGACCCTAGTGTTATTAAGCCTCTTAACATGAGAAGCTGGTAGTTAGCTTTCAATTGGGCAACTGGTTTTTTGATCAATGAAATGCAGAAAATATGAATTTGAAGGGGTAAGGGTATTTTGGAGTAGAGATAGAACTTATCTGGGTATGACGGCTGATTCCTCTGACCATGCCATGTATTTAAATTCCTCGAATTGTCACTATCTTAACTCCATTTTATCCTTTGACCCAAACCAATCTTTTTTTTTTGGCTGTTTTTCTTCTTTCAACAAAATAGTCCTCACAGTCGCCTTATGGAGCAGGTCAAGGTTTTCACCGACAAGACTCTCTCATTTATTCTCTCAATATCACAATCGCCTTATGGTGCCGGTTAAGGTTTTCACTGATAAGACTCTATCATTTTATTCTCTCAATCTCACAATCGCCTTATGGTGCCGGTTAAGGTTTTCACCAATAAGACTCTCTCATTTTTTATTTTCTTCTTTTTGTTCTTTTTCTTTTTATTCTTTTGATGTCTGAACCACCGGGTACTGTCCATGCCCTGTTTCTCCTTATTCTTATTGTATCGTCATTTTCTTGAAATTGATTAGAAGTTCGTTCTTTAGACTGTAATGTGGCTTTTGGATGGGTTCAGAAAGGAAGGTATAAAAGGCTCAAAATTTTAACGAGAGTTCAAAAATATTTACAACTCTCGGAATCATAAACATAACTTCTGCCCCAGTTTCAATATTTAGGGAATCTTGGATTTTATTTTTATCATGGCTGAACCTCAGTGAGGCTGCCTACGTACCCTTTCGTGATCAAGTCAAAATATAGTTCGGACCATAAGATCACTTCCTTGTTGCGATTTGACTTTTTCCCGATTTTCTTTTGTCTTTTGTATGCATTTTTCTTTTGTTCGCATTTTTTTCCATCATTTGTCTTTTTCTTGCATCCTGAATGATTCCGAGAGAGGGGTATGAAAAGAATAAACAAATAAGGCTCAATGGGGATGTCAATGGATAATGTGTTTGGATAGAGAATAAATGTCTTCATCATTTCAATTCCAAAATTATGACAAATACAATTATACAAATGAAAAAAGAATCATACATAATATCTCTTGACTGCATCTGAGTTGATAGCAGTCTCTACACATTTTCCTTCAACATCTCTCAGATATAGAGCTCCATTGGACAATACCCATGATACCATGAACGGCCCTTGCCAATTCGGTGCAAAGTTTTCTTTCGCTTCAGCCCAATGAGGCAAAATACGTCTCAGTACCAACTGTCCTAGTTCAAATTTTCGCGGACGTACTTTCTTATTGTATGCTCTAGCCATTCTCCGCTGATATAATTGTCCATGGCAAACTGCTGCCAACCTTTTCTCATCAATCAAATTCAATTGTTCTAGCCGGGCTTTTACCCATTCATCATCATCGATTTCAGCCTCAGCTATGATTCGTAGAGATGGTACCTCAAATTCTGCGGGTATGACTGCCTCTGTTCCATATACCAACAAGTAAGGTGTGGCACCGATTGAAGTATGTACGGTTGTACGATAACCCATGAGAGCAAACAGTAATTTTTCATGCCATTGCCTTGACTCTTCCACCATTTTTTCTGGAATCCTTTATATTCTTATTCGCAGCTTCTACCGCTCCATTCGCGTTCGTCCTGTAAGGTGTAGAGTTACGATGCATGATTTTGAACTTTTGACATGCTTCTGCCATGAGGTGACTTTTGAGATTTGCACCATTGTCTGTGATAATCACCTTAGAAATTCCAAAGCGACATATGATATTTGTATGCACGAAATCCACTACCACCTTCTTTGTCACTGCCTAAATGTCTTTTCCTCCACCCATTTGGTGAAATAATCAATTGCGACCAAGATAAATATGTGCCCATTAGATGCAGCAGGCTCTATTGGTCCGATGACATCCATGCCCCAGGCAACAAATGGCCATGGTGTAAACATCGTATGCAACTCATAGGGTGGAGAGTGAATCAAATCTCTATGTATTTGACATTGATGGCATTTCCTCATATACCTAATACAATCACGTTCCATGGTGAGCCAATAGTATCTTGCTCTCAGTATTTTCTTGGCTAAAATGTATCCGTTCATATGAGGTCTGCAAGCTCCCGCATGTACCTCTGCCATAATTGTGTCAGCTTGCTGCGCATTTATGCATCTCAATAGCCCCAAATCTGGTGTTTTTTTTGTATACAACTCCTCCACTAAGGAAAAATACATTTGCCAATCGCCTTATAGCCCTTTTCTGATCTCTAGTGGCTTGTTTTGGATACCCTCTTATCCTCAAGTATTCTTTGATATCATGATACCACGGCTCTCCATCAAGTTCTTCTTCCACGGCAAAACAATAAGCATTTTGACCACGCATTTGTATCTGTAATGGATCTACATAAGCTTTATTTGGATGATGCAACATGGAGGATAATGTGGCCAAAGCATCTGCTACTTCATTGTGCATTCTTGGGATGTGTTTGAACTCTATAGATTGAAATCTCAGGGATAGTTCATGCAGACATTGTCGATAAGGTATCGACTTTAAATCTCTTGTCTCCCATTCTCCCTGAATCTGATGTATCAAGAGATCCGAGTCACCCATGACTAAAATCTCTTGAACACCCATATCTATTGCCATCCTCAATCCCAATATGCATGCTTCATATTCGGCCAAGTTGTTAGTGTAGAAAAATTGAAGCTGAGCGATAACGGGATAATGCTGACCCGTTTTTGAAATAAGCACTGCTCCAATTCCAACTCCCTTACTGTTGACGGCTCCATCGAAGTACATTCTCCATCCTGTCTTATCATCCTGCACTACTTCTTCAACATTCATTGCCTCCTCATCAAGAAAATATGTTTTTAATGGCTCATACTCACCGTCCACTGGATTTTCCGCTAAATGATCTGCAACTGCTTGCACCTTCATTGCCGTACATATTACATAGATGATGTCAAACTCTATGAGCAGAATTTTCCATTTAGCAAGTCTTCCTGTAGGCATAGGCTTCTGAAATATATACTTCAATGGATCCAACCGTGATATCAAATATGTGGTATAAGCTGACAGGTAATGTTTCAGTTTTTGGGCAACCCACGTTAGAGTACAACACGTTCTCTCCAACTAAGTGTATTTCACCTCGTAAGGTGTGAAATTTTTTTTGAGGTAATATATCGCCTGCTCTTTCTTTCCCGTCTCATCATGCTGCCCCAATACACAGCCAAAAGAATTATCTGGCACAGTCAAATACAAGATCAGAGGTCTTCCCGGTTCTGGAGGAACTAATACTGGAGGATTGGCCAAATATTCCTTAATCTTGTCAAAGGCCTCTTAGCATTCATCAGTCCAATTTACCGCAACATCTTTCTTCAGCAGTTTGAAAATGGGCTCACAAGTTGACGTCAACTGAGCAATGAACCTGCTAATATAATTCAACCTGCCCAATAAACTCATCACTTCTTTCTTATTCTTCGGCGGAGGAAAATTCTGGATTGCTTTTATCTTTGACGGATCCAATTCAATACCACACCGGCTTACTATAAACCCCAGTAACTTTCCTGAAGGCACCCCGAAAGAATACTTTGCTAGATTGAGCTTGAGATTCTATCTTCAGAGCCTCTACAAAAACTTTCTCAAATCTTTGACATGGTCACATTGCTTTTTGGACTTAATGATGACATCATCCATATATACTTAGATCTCTCGGTGCATCATGTCATGAAACATAGTGGTCATCGCCCTCATGTATGTAGCCCCAACATTATTTAACCCACACGGCATCACCATGTAACACTATGTTCCCTAAGGCGTGATAAAGGCTGTCTTTTCTGCATCTTCTTCGTCCGTCAGGATCTGGTGATAACCCGCATAACAGTCCACAAAATAGCCAATTTCATGCTTGGTGCAATTGTCAATCAGTATATGGATTGGAACATCATCCTTTGGACTAGCTTTATTAAGGTCCCTATAATCAACGCACACCCTGGTTTTTCCATCCTTCTTCGAAAATGGCACAACATTAGCTAACCAGGTGGGATATTTAGTGACCCATATGACCTTCGCCTCGAATTGCTTATTAACTTCTTCTTTTATTTTCACACTGATATCCATTTTAAACTTTCTTAGATTCTGTTTTACCGGTCGGCATTCCGGATAAATGGGAAATTTATGTACCACCAGATCAGTACTAAGTCCGGGCATGTCATCATAGGACCAAGCAAATATGTCCTTGTACTCATGTAATAACTTGATTAGGTCTTCTCTGAGGGAAGCCCCTAAATGCATACTGATCTTTGTTTCCCGGACATTCTCCTCACTTCCTAGGTTAATGGATTCTATCTCGTTTAAGTTCAGTTTGGGTTTTTCCTCATAATGATTCAAATCTTTACTGATTTCCACCAGTTTTTCCTCATCCTCATATTCTACTTCATATTCACTTTCAATTTCTTGTATAACTATTCGATTATCAAGACTGGACCGGGAATCCTTCATGCATGACATATCATTGGAATCAGCAAATATTGAACTGTACAAAAGAAGAAAAATAAAATAAGGCAAAAATAGAAGAAGGAAAGAAATTGCATTTCATTGATTTTTCAAAAAGGTAACAAGCATTGGATACATTTGTTTTTGATGGGATGTGGGGTTACAAAATAAGACAACTTTTGGGGAAATGAAATATTTAAAGCTAACTACAACAACTCCCTCCTGATCGGAAGAGGAGTAGCTTCCCAGTTGTTAAGCGCAATGCAGGGTCCCACGAACTGTACATCCATTTTACTCGTTCCTTCACCCATCTCCAACATATTCACATCTTCAAATAGCGTCTCGAACCTTGCTAGGAGTTCCACATCCGGTTTTATTCCAGCGCGACTTAGCATAACAGTCGCCAAATGTCTTCGTGTACCAAGCCTAGTAAAGGAATGGGATAGTTTTGGAATAGGCTTTGGGAGGGACAAACTTTTCTTCTTCATTTTCCTGTCTCTTGGGATATCGGCAACGGTTGGCTCGAAACCCAAAAAAAAGGTGTCGTTACTGCCCGGCAAGTGGATTGGCTGTGTTATACCTTGTAAAGTTACTCCTAAGCATTTCCCCGGTGAAAACCCATTTCTTATCATTTCCTTGGCTACCATTACTGCTGTAGGAGCCACTGTGGGAATCATCATGTTTTCCCCCTCGGATATTTTATTCACCACCACAGCGTCCATGACTTGATATACCCACGGGCCCTTATCTCCTTCAGTTTCTTCAAACGGTGTGATAGTATTGCAGACATCATCTTCTCCATGCACTATGATTTCCTGTTGTTCCCATTCAAATTTTACCATATGATGCAGAGAGGATGACACAACTTTCGCCGCGTGGATCCACGGACGTCCCAATAAAAGATTGTAAGAAACAGCAACATCTAGCACCTGGAACTCCATAGTAAAGTCCACCGGTCCAATAATAATCTCCAGTACATATCCCCTACAGTATTCTTGCCACCTCCATCAAAACCCCATACACATACACTGTTCCCGATGGATTCTGTTAGGATTGAGCTTTAACTTTCCCAAGGTTGAGAGTGGGCAAATATTGGCACTTGACCCGTTTTTCACCAGAACACGGGTAACTACAGATTCTTCACACTTGACTATGAGATATAATTCTTTGTTATGCTCTGTTCCTTCAAGCGGCAACTCATTATCTGAAAATGTTATCTTGTTTGTCTCAAAGATTTTATTCATGATTTTCTCCAAATGGTATACTGAAATCTTCTTAGGCACATGTGCTTCATTCAAAATTTTCATCAATGCCTTCCTGTGCTCTTCAGAATGAATTAGCAATGATAACAATGAAATCTGCGCGAGCGTTTTTCTCAATTGCTCCACTATTGAATAGTCCGGAGCTTTCATCTTTTTCAAGAACTCTTCCGCTTCTTCTTCATTAACTTCCTTTTTCACATGAGTCGGGTTCTCCTTTACCACTTTTGTCTTCCTCAACTCTTCCGGGGCAAAGCATCGCCCGGAGCGAGTTAGGCCATGTGTTTCATTGATTTCTCCTTTAACTTCCTTCCCCTTGTACATCACTGTAACTTTATTATAGTTCCACAGTATGGCCCTGGTGTTCACGACTGGCATCTGCACCACTGGTTTGATAACCACGAGTTCCACATAAGCTCCCTTCACGGTCAATAAAGGTTTAGCTCCTGGCACTACTACTTTCACAGGTTCAACCACTGATGGTTTCTTCATTGGTAACTCAGCTAATGCTTTCTCCTTTTCAGCTTCCCCTTCCACCTTTTTGTTAGCTTTAATCATTATCACTGATTGAGAAGGTTTCCTACTACTCTCTCCCTACTCCAACTCTATCATGTGTGTCTCATGATGGGCTAGCAATGGATTCTGTGTAAAATTGGAAGTTGCCGAAGCTTGCACTTTGATCCTCTGGTATCAATAAGTTCATGTATGGTGGACATTAAATGCCAACACTTTTCTGTATCATGTCCCGGCGCTCCGGAACAATACTCACATCGGACTGATTGGTCTAGATTTCTTTGTGGTGGGTTTGGAATTTTGGGTTCAATAGGGCTTAACATCCATAGCTCTCTCAAGCGATGAAAAAGACTGGTATATGACTCCCCTAATGGAGTAAATGTTTTCTTTCTTTGGGCTCTATCTCCTCTTACTTCTATATCTGGACGGAAGTTGGGTCGATTTGGATTTTTGTATGTTTTGGAAGGCGAGTAGGAATTTTGTGCGTGGTAGACATTTTGTGGAGCTGGGGTACGCCATACATGTGGAGGCTGTGGGTAGGGTTGATCATGTGGGACGGAAAAATGTGGAGTGGTGGGAGGATAATATGGCGGAGGTGGGTTGTATGGTGCTGGTGGATATGATTGATATGGGCGAGGTGGATGATGATATGTATTGGGGCCCCGAGACCATGGTCTACCCTCAATGACCGCAACTTCCTCCTTCTTCTTCTTGCCAATCGATCCCCCAGTTCCAGTTTGTATTGCTTGGTTTGTGGCCTTAATAGCCGAATAACTCATGATCTTATTTGTCTTTAACCCATCTTCTACAAAGCCTCCCTTCTTGACCACCTCGTTAAAATTTTTTTCAATTGCTGATACCAGATGGCCATAGTAAGTTGGCTCCAATGCCTGTAGAAAACAGTCCACCATTTCCGTTTCTTTCATGGGAGGATCTACTCGTGTAGCCTGCTCCCTCCACCTGAACCCATATTCCCAGAAACGTTCCCCGGGTTTCTTCTCCATTTTAGTTAATGATAGCCTGTCAGGGATAATCTCTAGATTGTATTGGAAATGGTTGGCAAACGATTAAGCTAGGTCATCCCAGATGAACCACCTGGTATGATCCTGTCGAGTATACCATTCGAGTGCTGAACCACTTATGCTCTGGCTAAAATAAGCCATAAGTAACTCGTCTCTTCCCCCTTCTCCATGCATTTTACTACAGTAACCTCTCAGATGGGCTACTAAATCCCCGTGACCGTCATACATATCAAACTTGGGTAACTTAAACCCAGCCGAGAGCTGCACCTCCGGAAACAAGCATAAGTCTTTATATGCAACACTCACTTGGCCTCCTAGCCCTTGTATGTTATGAAAGGACTGTTCAAGACTTTTCATCTTACGGGCCATCTCTTCCTGTTCCAAATTTCTGACAGGTTTTTCTTCTTCTGTCATGTCTATGAGCGGTGAGTAGGAGTCATGTTGCCTGAATGTTGGTTCTGGTGGATAATAACGAGTGTCCTAAACATGTAACACAGGTTCGCTGGAAGATTTGTGTAGAGCAGTAATTAGCGGTGCCACGTATACCGGATAGACCTGAGGTGGTGGTGGTGGAACTTGTTTGGACAATGGTGGTGGTACTTGTGAAGTTGTAGAATAGTAATGTTGGTAGGTTGGGTATGTGGATGATGAATTCATAGTGGGTGGTTCAGGATTCGGGTTTGTATGAGGGACGTATGCTGGGTTGGCTGGATAGGAAGGCAAAGGTTTACCCCTAGACCAGACCTGGTACATCTCCGACATTTACTGTCTTAATTTGTACATCTCCTCTTTCATACTAGCAACGTCAACAACTTTTTCCTCCTGTACTGGATCCATAATAGTGGGCTCGATCTCCTGAGTCACTGCTTTAGTCATAACTTTTGAACGTGTATTGTAGTAGTGATGTGCCAGAATGCCAGTTGCCAACTGAAAATCTGATACTCATCAACAACAAAACTCGTTAATAATTAGCTCATAAGGGGTAAAATATCATAATTAAGAATCACAACTTTTGCCTTAGTCATTATGCATCATCCCGGCATTTATTCCTCTTTGAACCACTCATTCTCTTTTCACCTCTATATTCATTACTTTTCTATTTGTTTCTTTTTCTTGTTTTCTTCTGTTCCATTTCTCTTCTTTTTTTCATTTTTGCTTTTTCGTTCCTACGTGTTTGCCTATCGCCCAGACAATTTGTATAAAATGGAAGAAAATAACAACAAATTCTTTTTTAATTTTTTCATTGATACTCGAAACATCGTTTACAAATGATGTTGTACTACAAATGCAGAAGAAAAATACAAATACCAAAATGCATGCCCTATGAATACATTAAAGCTCCTAGTGCCCGCGAGACATCGTTCGGTCTTGCCGTGGGCCTATATGCTAATCCACTTTGGAGTTCGTCCAGGTCGTTCATTACTTTCTTTACAAAGAATTTTACTGCCGATGTGAATGTTGATTGAGACATATCTTCGGAATTTCCTTGTGATGTACTGAGCAATTTTGACGATTCTTTCCCTGATGACCCCTTTTTCCTGAAGCAGCCTACCAATCTGTTTGGCATGAGCATCTAAGGTTTGCTGGTTCTCCTTTTGTAGTTGTTGTAGCTCCAACTCCAACCGAGCCATAGCCATGTAGCAATGTTCTCTCTCTACTTCAAACTCCTTGGTTTGCTTGCTACTTTTGACTTTGGCTGTAATGATTTTCTTTCTCAATCGGGCTACCTCAACCTTATGTTCATCTTGTAATTGCTGAACCATTCGAACTCTTTCCTCAGCCTTTCTGGCCAACTGTTTCCGAACCCCGACTAACTCCTTTTCAGCTTTATCAAGATCAAAGCTATAGTCATTCACTTTGCGCCAAATATTTTCAATCAATTTCTCATCTCGGGCTAGGCAAACTGGGGTTTCGGCTGCGGTTTTCATCTTCGCAATTTGAGCCTTCAAGATTTCATTCTCTTTTCTTAGATGCTTCTTTTCTCCCTCATCGGATGCCGCCTATAAGCTGCTCTCAAATTTGATGTCTTGGAATTGTTTCTCTAACAAGCTGATTCTGGCTCGGTACTCTTTTTCTTTGGCCACCCAATCTTTGTGTTCCTTAGACTGCTCGGCCAATTCTTGAATGTGAGGCCTCTTTATTTGTCTATCATGCTCGACATCCCGCCGATACCATGCAGCATACCCTGGTGATACTTCCCCTTGAGCTCGGTTTCCCACACAAGTGTCTACCCTCAAGCATTGGTATTGATTCCAAATTTGTCGAATGTTTTCTTCCGGGAATTGTCTGTCCGGCCTGATTTCTACAACTTATAGGCTGAGGTCCCCGTCTTTTGGTATAACCTGATATCTCCCAAGCTGTCGTAGTACCCTGTACGGCGCATAAGGTTGAATGCTTTTAAGACCTATTATCAAGAAATGCGACCCTTTTGTTGGCATGTATATCACCTCGTTGAGGGGCAACCATCCGTATGCCCAATCAATTTGGCTAGCAGTCAACGATCGCAAGTATGTAATCCAACCTTTTGCTCCTTCTGGCAACTTAACTTCTTTTGTTCTCATATAAAACTCTTCAATGCATGTCTTTTCAGGCGACCCGTAACTCAAGAACGGAGGGTGACGACAAAAATGTTCTATCAACCACGTCTGCAGAATCAAATTGCATCCCTCAAAGAAGTCATGCCATGCTTTACAGGATGTGAGGGCACGGGAGATATCAGCTACAATCATCGGTGCCAGTGTGCTATTATCTTGTACAAGAAGAGTACTAGCAACCCCGGCGACCCTTATATCGATATTTCCATCTTTCCTCGGGAATATGACTAATCCCAGAAATGCCACTATAAAGGTGAATCACCTATGCTCTTCCCACTTGACTCGGTTAGATTTACTGTAGATTTTGTTCGTAGGGTCGTTAAATCCCCCAATATGACCATATCTACGGTAAATGAAACTCAAAGTACGAAATCCATGGGCCAAGTCTTAATTATGAACGTTCCTGGCGATTTTCAAGGAATCGAGGAATCTGTGCACTGTAATTGCCCTCGGAGCCACCAGGTATTTATCCTTCAGGGGAACCTCACCTATCGCGATATAATAAGCAATTTTTTCTAATGTTGGAGTGAGCTCAAAATCTGAGAAGTGTAGAACATTATGCGCGGGATCCCAACAAGTGACGAGAGCCTGAATAATATCGCCACGGGGTATTATGTCCATCAACCCAATAAGATCTTTCAGATATCGTTTGACCCAAACTTGTCCTTCTTTGCCCAGATCGTTCCACCATAATTTCAACTCCAAAGGGATTTTATTCATTAAAGCAAATGGTTCATTTTGTACTGTGCTCATCCTGCACATTTATTGAAGGCGATTTTATTCAAAAAAGGGAAAAATATTTTTTCAAAGACAATTTTTCAGTTTTTGAAAGAATTAGCCTTTCCGGGCTATTTATTTGAAAAGAAAAAGACATGACTTCAAAGTGGCCATTTTTGCAAAAACAGCCTTCCGGCGTTCTTTCAGAATATTCGGCTATTTCCAAAAATAGAAATCACTTTGATTTATTGAAAAATAAAATTCAATATTTTTTGGTCATTTTCTAAAAGGGTGGTTGGACCCGATAAGGGTTGCCTACGTATCTCACACCCGGTGAGAATCAAACCAGCGTAGTTCGGTCAGATTGTTACGTGACCAATTATTTCAACTGTATTATTCCACCTTTTTTCAAACTTTTCTTTTCAAATTCCGACAGATTTTCGCCAACATTTCAATACTTCTTATTCTAGTATTTCTCTTTCTTTTTGTTTTCAGGAATTTTTCCGGTCCGCATAATGATCCAGGACAAATAAATGAAACATATAATATGCTCGGTCTTTAATATTCCGGGTCACCTGTCCTAGACGGACCCAACCCTTGTGTTGAGTCCCCTAAGTCAGATATGATGCAAATAATCGTCCTAGACCTAGGTTCAATATCTTGTTGTTTCATAGGGTGCTAGACCGTGTACCCGAGTGGACAACTCGGATCGAGGAGGGGGCTACATACCGAGGACCCGTGGGGTCGTTCGGCTTTGTAACTTATCCGGCCTCTATTTCTTATTTTTGGTATGACTTAACAGAAAGGGGAGTCTCAACTAGTAAGCACATCCCCGGAGGTAAGAAGAGAAGGGTTTTCGGCACAATTTTATATATACAATCCGCGTAATATTAAAGCGGTAAACACGTAACACGTTGATCAAAGCATATAATGAAGTCAAATAACATCAAGAACAACAATCAATCGAGCTCGAATTCTTAAACCCTGAACCAAAGTTCCGGGTTGCTTATCCCCAGCAGAGTCGCCAGAGCTGTCACACCTCCTTTTTACTACCCTTCTATTTCCCGAAAATGAGAATAAGGTATACCTCGTTAATTACGAATACACCCGGGAAAGGATATAATAATAACGAGGAAGGAGTTTTTCCAATTTAAGGAAAATCGGAACGGGATTTTATTTAGAGTTTCAGAGTCGCCACTTGGGAAGATAATGGTGTCCCAAGTCACCGGTTAATCCCGAATCCGAGGAAATTGACTCTGTTTAAACAGTCCGCATCAAGAAATCTGGATAAGGAATTCTGTTAACTCGGGAGAAGGTGTTAGGCACTCCCGGATTCCGTGGTTTTAGCACGGTCGCTCAACTGTTGTTTTTGACTTTACTTGATTTCGTTATATGCTTTTTACAACATGTGCATGTTTCGTTTTTAATATTTTAATGACTTGCGACATCGCGAAAACGCATTTCGAGTCACACCGCAACCAGTACGCCTGTGACTTTAACACGTTTCAGCTTTGTTGAGATTTAGGATTTGAGTCACATTAGATGTTCACTCATATTAAGGAATGTATATTTAAAATCGTGCCTATAACGTCTAACGGCTTATTATACTTTAGGAAAGACCGTGGAATTTGCTAAACGGTCTTCCCGAGTCTATCACTTATTATTGTTCATATGGGGGCCTCGCGTATTTTGTTCTTATACGAGGCTCGTCCCGTTATTTTTTAGAAGTCCAATCCTAATAAATGCTACGTTTTCTATTTTCTGGTTTTTCCCTAATTATTTTACTTGTATTATAGTTTCAGAATCATGTCCAGACCTATTATTTATGTTTCCAGGCCTGGACGTTTATGGGCTTGAACTTAATAGTCCAGCTTAACTGGGTTCCAGAGAACCAGAATATGCTAAAGTCGTTATTCAGAAGCCCAAAGATGAATCCAAGTGGATCCAGGCCTGTACTATTTTTCAAGCCCAGGCCACACGAGAAAATTTGAGAGAGCAGAATCGGGATTTCATAACAAATATACAAATGCTCAACAAACAGTAGATGAAATTAACCAAATGGTATTTATTTCATAAGAAACAGAAGTACAAGTTTAACAATGTTAATTCTAAATCCTAATTATCTATCACTAACTGAACTTGAACAATATACTAATGTCTCTTCTACCTTAACAATGATGTGTTACTTAACTATGCGAATTGACTCATTATTAACCATTAATTGCAACTCATGACATTCTGGACCATAATTATCAATTACTAATGAAACTTAAACAATAAGCTACTAATTTCAGCTGTCTCGAACAATAATACGATATACTTAACTGTGCAAACTAGTTACTGATTTTAGATTTCACTATTTCAAATGGTTATTAAACTAATTGAAGTGAAGAAAATAGACTGTGATTAAGTTGATCATTTTTAAAATTATCACATTCTGATTCATGAGGTTAATATGATTAGTATCTGCATTACAAAACTAGTATTATCTAGGTGGATTGATTTTATGAATTAACCTATTTTTAAACTAAATTTATTGTGATTACGACTACGTATACTCTACTCTACTCTAGTTATTACATTATCAGTCATATCATCTCAGTCCCATACGCAACAATTATTACAAACATCCATATCAAATTACAAAGGATCTATTCATGAGATTAAACATAAGAATATATAAAGCACAACAGAAAACTTCTTCTGAAATAACTCATGGTATTTTATTTCCTCAAATCAGCTAGTAGTTACATATTTGGATAGGAAATGTGTACCTGATTTAGCAAAAGGAAATTTATGAGTCTAGAATGTAAATGTAGATGAAGGATAGTCAGCGATCACAGCAGCAGAATCAATAGAGAGCAAACCACAGCAGCAGAATCAACACAATCGAGTATAATCCTCAAATCCAGCAGATAAGCAAACCAAGGAACATGATTGAAGGAAATCCAATAGAATCCAATAGTATAGAATAGCAGAAGACCCTAATTGAATTCCAGAATTGCACTCGACTATACTCAGAAATTTTCTCTCTATTTGTGGTGTATCACTCTTAATTTCAGAAAGTTTTCTCTGAATTTTTAGAATCCATCCCTTTTTAAGGCTTAGAGGAAGCCTATTTATAGGTGTTTTGGGTGAAATTTTGAGGGGAAAATTCAAAAATCTTATTATAAGTTCCCTCCCCTTAATTCTCTTATTAATTACAGTTTACTACCTTATTTCAGATTTGAAAAGCCTTCCAGCCCTTGCTGGAAGGTTCTAGGGAATTCTTTTTGCTTCTTTTAAGGGTCTATTACTATAGTGCCGTCACTTGCTAATGATTTTAATAGTTATGCCTTTTTATTAGGTATGTTTTACCCTTTATTTTGTGCCTTATTGCAGAAATACTAAGCCTGAAAGTCTATTTTATCCCTGCAGGCTCTATTAAATCCACAACAACACCATTTCTTATTCCTTTTATACCCTTAATACTATGTATTATTTACCCGACCTGTTAATGGTCTGGGTATCCTGAGTTTAGCTATTTATTTAAGAAGTGGCCATTATATTCTAAATCAATTAAGACTTGGCCAGATTTAACCTTAGTTCTTTCAATTTTAACCTCTTTAAGAGATAACCCTTTTTATTATTACTTAACTAATTGGAATTATATTATAGGACTAGCCTGTTTTATTAGCTAGACTTAGATTTGCAGAATTAACCACTCCAATATTTAAGGAGTGGCCAGATTAAACACATAGTCCTAAGTTATTCACTTATAGCCAGATTAGGTTACTTTCATTAACAGCCAGATTACTAATCACACTTGTCTATTACATCTATAGCCAATACCACAAAGAACAATATGATTAATCATAGTCTAACATATGAATCTATTACAAATACAGCCAATTTATGTCATTTTGCACACATAGCCTCAATTAAAAATCACTTATCAATTAACCAGAACTCAGAGGGAAATTTGATAATGGTTGAATCCCAATTAACTAACTTATAATTTCAGACTTAAGCACAGTTAACAAATAAGACATAAAGAAGCATATTCACATCAAATTCATGTGTTGACTTATGGAAAACCCTAAGCTCAACATATCAGTTACGCGTAATGAACAGGATATATGAGATAGGCCAATGATAGAAACCCTCAGAAAATTATCAAACAAGAATATGCAAAGGATAGAAATCTCAGAAGATGAAACAATCAGAAGCATGATAGAACAGAAGATATGTAAAAGATCAAAATATAGGAAACTTAAAACAGAAAACATACAAAGATTAACTACAGAAAGCAAAGAAAACAACCACAGAAAGAACATGCAAAAAAATTAACTACAGAAGAAAAGAAAGAAAATAGACAGAGATCATGCAAAAGATTAACTACAGAAGCGAAAAAGGAAAATAGACAGAGAAAAACATGCAAAACACAGGAAACAAGAGGCAAAAGTACTTAGCTCGCGGGATTTGTCTCCTGTTCTCTTTATTTCTTCTTTATTTTCCTTCTTTCTTTCTTTTCTTTTTCTTTTATTTCTCTTTGGTTTCAAGACTTCAGAGATTTGAAGTCTGATTTTTCCAAATTTTTCTTAAACAAGTTTGTTTTTTGGGTTTTGGTGGTAAAAGGGTGTTATATGTGTTTATTGGAGTGTATTTGGGGTGAGTCTTGTTTGGGTGTTCGCCGGAGGTAGGGTTCCGGCGAACTTCTTTTGAATATTCAAGCATTTACAGGGTGATTCGACGAAAACCAACTACGTAGGGTGAAAGATCCCCTCGTAGTCGTCCTAGGGTGTGATTTTGGGAGATGGAATCAAAGGTTGAAGGTCACCGGCAAGGACTCCGGTGACCGGACTTTCAAGAACAAGGTTTTTCTTTTGGTTTCCTAGGTTTCTAGGGTGGTCTTGGGTGAGAAAGGATAAGGAAAGAAGGTTTGGGGGTGAAGGTGACCGGAGACGGCCATGGATTCTGGCCAGTCTCCATGAGGAAGGTGAAGGAGGCGATGAAGAAGAAAGAAGAAGGCGGCTAAGGTTAAGTGAGTGTAACATTTGGTCTCTGAATGAACGAGACGAAGTTTATATACTCCCTTGGGGCTGGGAGATCCTGGCCTTTGGATCATTTTTAATCAACGACCAAGATTGATTCTTATTAAACGTCGTCGTTTGGCTTAATGAAAGAATGCCTGGCCTCCGTTAGATTATTTGATTTGGACGGCCAGGATTTAATCTATTAAACGGTGCCGTTTCTTTTACACTTAAACCACATCACTTGGTTCGTTGGATCAACATTTCAACGGCTGAGATTTAATTCCTTCAATACGCCATGGTTTCTTTTAATATTTGGACCGGACAATGTATTTCTTTTGGACTGATACACTTTGGGCTTGAATTTTGGCCAAATCTATTGTATTTTTATGTATTTCTCGTGTAATTAATTATTATTTGTATTTTCATTTTTGTATTTTATTTTTCTATTTTTGTATTCTTTTCAATTATTGCTTCTCTTTTATTTTTCCTATTTTTTCTAATTTTTATGGTATTTTTATGACATTTTTGCTATTTTCTTTAATTTTCCTGTATTTTTGTAATTTTTTTTGTTAATTTTCTTTAATTTCCTTATTTTTTGTGACATTTTCTAATTAACTCTTTTTTTTAGTTTTTAATTTCAAATTGTTTCAATCAAAATCATACACTTTACTTCAATTAAGCACATAATTGCATATCAAAAATCTTATTTATTTTTAATATTGGAATTTATTTGTTTAGGGCAAAAATCACGTGCTCACAACCCCCTCTAAGTCCCACCCCTCGAATATCAGCCCGACTACTCGAATATTAAAAAATATTCATTGGAACCCTACTCCGGCAGATACCCAAAACCCAAAAACCTTTCCATATCTGACCCTAGACCCAAAATACCATTCTTTAACATCCAAACAAGACTCCAAGAGTATGTCTAGAAGATCAAGGTCAGAAGAGACTCAAAGTCTCTGAATCACCGGAAAACCAAGAAGAAAAGGAAGAAAATGAAGGAAAAAGAGATGTCAAAAAGCTAAGTTACCCTGAACCTATTGTTGTCTCTACTGTAATTGATTACTTGTTAGCCTAGGTCTACTACATGATAGAAAATCTTTTTGTACTTGAAGCTGTCTGAGTATTCTCTTGTTCTGATTGTAGCTATCTGTTAAATCGCATGCTATAGTCGTTTCGTGTTCTTGTTTATTATATCCTTTCTCGACTAAGGGTTTTGATTAATCAGGATTCAACTATTATCAATTTGTCTCTCTGAATTCTAATTAATTAAAGGTTAGTTGTAATTAGGGTTAGATGTGCAAGATTACATGCAATTGGCTATTATTGCAATACGATTTATATGCTTGGTTCTTTTGAACTTCTGAGTATTTAGTCACATTAGGGCTATATGTGCAATGATTAATATGGCTATTATTACAACATAATTGGATTTTTGATTTGTAGTTTTGTGGCTATCTTTGTAAAGTGGTTAACTCTGAAAGGGTTTTACTTAGTCTAAAATTGTTTAAAATATAAAGCCAACTCTCAGGGTTTATATTTTAAATACTGTTGACTACTAAATTCCCTTAATAAACCTAAGGATAGGTCGGGTAAATACTTAAAAGACATAGGGGTAAAAGAGGAATAGAAAGTGGTATTTCTGAAGATAACTTAGAAGTAATAAGGGCATAAAAGACAATTGGGCCTAGTTTTGGCGTAATTAGATGAATAATAAGGGGAAATTGAGGTAGAGTTAAATGATAAATAGGTAATAAACCTTAACAAGTGAGGGTAATAAAGGCATTAATGCCTAAAAGAATGATATAGAATATCCTAGAACCTTCTAGCAGGGGTTTAAGTGTATTCTTATCAAAAATAGCTTAGACTTAACTAAAATAAATCAAAAAGAGTAGGGGTGGGAAATCTAATAATTAATTCAAATTTCCATCCCATTCTACTCTATAAATAGGCTCCTTCGGGCCTAATTTCAGAGGTTTAGAAGTTTTTGTACACTGAAATACACTAAATACATACCGAGATACAGTTATTTTCAATCGTTGTTAGTTCGAGTGGTATTCTGGAATTCCTGTTGGTTGTTCTTCACTGGTTTTGATCTAATTCGCCGAACTTTCCAACTTGCTTGGTTGAATTGCTGGGTTTTCTACTTGTTTTGATCGAGTTTTGCTGGGTTTTACCTATTTGCTTGGTTTAACTTGCTGAGTCCTCTATTCTAAAGTCATACTTGTTGTTGTGATAATTTGCACCTACCGCTATTGATATTTGATTGCTGCTATTGCTGATTTCTCTTCTCCTTCAACCTTAGAACTCATTGTTTCTCATTTGAATTAGGTACACTACTACGTCCTGGAGCTGTAATTGAAATGCTATTGAAGGAATGAGATATTAATTAGCTTCAAATGGCAAATTGTATATCTGTTCTTTTGTTTTGTAGTTATAGATGTTTAGATCTCTTATAATTCATTAGGAATTGGTTGTAATATGTACTGGACTGAACGAATATACTTCAAATTCTATTAATAGTGATAATGATATAGGAAATAGGTTAGTTAAAATGATCACCTAAATTTGAAAATAAAACTAGCCTAAACTTAGTCGAATCACCCAGATTTATAACTATTCTGAAATTAGACGTGTAATACTAAATTTAGACCTTTTGTTAGTTAAGTTCTGAATTAGAATCAATTAATTCAAAAAAGCATGAGTTAGTTGAATTAAAATCATGTTAATGTTTTAGCATTACTGAAACTGGATTAACTATAAAACTTGTATTTAATTTTGTAATATGGTGATCTGAATATGATTGTAATGACAACAATAATTCGAGCATGTTTTAGTTGAAAATTTAGAATACTCTTTTTCCAGTTAAATAAAAGCAACAAAATAACTCCGCAATTAGTGTCTCGATCGATTGATAATTCATGGATGAGATTCTATTAATCTAGTGGTTAAACGGCAAACAGCTGATTAAGACTATATATCAAGGTTCTGAGTTAGCTGATTGAAATCAGTAGTATTCAAATGTAAACTGTCGTTAATAGAAATAATTAATTGTTAATACATGAATAATATTTGCTTATAGTGCTGATTTGTTCATAAAAATGCTAATCTGTTGTAAACCTGTTTTAGATATTTATAATCTGGGTCTAAGTGTGAATAAAGGCCCATATCCGGTTAAAATGGCTTTTGAGCCTGTGAGAACTGACCCAAATAATATTGACTAGGCTATAATTGGCCAGTTGCACCTTGGTGCACACTATTAGGCTAATCCAAAGTCCAGACCCGGTAATGTAATGGCCTGGATTCAAATAATTAATGACCTAAAAAACATTATAAGCATTACTATTAGGAAAAGATAGAAATGGGACGAGCCTCGTTACAATATAAAATGCATGCTCCCCACCCCCAAAATAATAACCTTATCTTTAGACACAGAAGAATCGTCTAGACAATTTCACGATATTTCCCAAACATAACAAAAATAGACCTCATTAGGCGTAATTTAATATACGTTCCTACGAACGGGTGCACATTTATTTGACCCAAATCCTACTCTCAACGAAGTTGAAATATGTTCAAAGCCACAGGCGTACTGGTACGGTGTGGTTGAAGATGTATTTTCACGATGTTGCAAATTCATAAAATTAAAAAGAGGTATACTTGCACATAATTAAAATATATAATTTGAAATCAGATAAAATCAAAACAACAGTTGAGCGACTGTGCTAGAACCACGGAATCCAGGAGTGCCTAACACCTTCTCCCGGGTTAATAGAATTCCTTATCCGGATTTCTAGTTCGCGGACTCTAACAGAGCCAAACTTTCCTCGGTTCGGGATTAAACCGGTGACTTGGGACACCATTATATTCTCAAGTGGCGACTCTGAAAAATTTAAATAACTAATCTCGTTCCGATTGTCCTTAAAGTGGAAAAACTCCTGCTGAGCCCTCATGGGTAAAGTGTAGAAATACACATTTTTTTTTATCCAGTAGAGCTCCGTAAAAAAAGGGAGGTGTGCCAAGTATATATAAGAAAAATACATATTATATATATGATATATATATTGGATCGGGC
The DNA here is from genome assembly GCA_032618575.1 of Nicotiana noctiflora. NCBI lineage: Eukaryota > Viridiplantae > Streptophyta > Magnoliopsida > Solanales > Solanaceae > Nicotiana > Nicotiana noctiflora. The sequence continues at coordinate 25,098 of JASVEL010013486.1, read as the reverse complement.
TGCACACCGCAGCAGTATAAGTGAGGATCGGGCTGCACGCCGCAGTAGTGTTGGATCAGTGTTGGATCTGTGTGAGATAGTAGTAGAGTGGAACCGAACTTACTTTTATAGATGATTTACCTGTACAGTTATTCTTAGAACTGTTTAGTGTTCATACATGTGTTCTTACTTTTAGTTATTATTCATTGATTACTACTCACTGAGTTGGAAGTACTCACTTTACTTTCTGCACCTTGTGTGCAGATACAGGGATCCAAGAGGGCACCTGAGCTTCACATTGCTGTTTTACTATCAGCTGAAGAGATATCGAGGTAGCTGCCGGCGTCCGCAGGACCCGATCTCTCCCTCCCTCTATTATCTATTGGTTTTCCTGATTTGTCATCAGTTGTATAGGATTTATTCTTCTGTTAGAGGCTCAGACTTGTGACATCAGATTCATTGGGCTGTATTACAGTAATTTATATTTCCGCATTATTATTATTGTTATAAAAACAGGATAGTTAACTTTAAATGAAGCAATCTTATTTAATAATTGAATCGGTTGTCTGGAAAATGGTCGGGCTTGCCTAGCAATGTGTTGGGCGCCATCACGACAAGGGTTTGGGTCGTGACAAGTTGGTATCAGAACCTAGGTTATCAGGTCTTGCGATTCATGAGCCGGTTTAGTATTGTCTTGGGGATCGGTATAGAGACGTCTGTACTTATCCTCGAGAGGCTGCAGAACCTTTTAGGAAAACTTCAAATTCTTGAAATTTATGTCATGCGACTTTGTTGATCAGAAACTGAACTTTGGTATTCTATTCTCTCGCAGATGGCAAGGACTCGTGCCACAGGATGAGGCGGATGACCACCATTGCCACCTGCTAGAGGCCGTGGACGCGGCTGTGGTCGTGGTAGGGGTAGAGCAGCTGGGGCAGTGCCAGTTGACCCACCCACTGTCCCTATTCCAGATCAGCCTCCAGTTACAGAGGTCCCAACAGCACCTGTTTAGGCACCAGCTGTGCCTATTGTGATTCCAGGTCTTCAGAAGACCCTAGCTCAGATATTGACAGTTTGCACTGGCCTGGCTCAGGCAGTTTGAGGCTCCACTACAGCAGCTACATCCCAGGCCGGTGGTGGTCATCAAACCCCCACAACTCGCACTCCAGAGCTGGTAGTGCAGGGTCTTCAGACACCTGAGGCACCACCAATCTAGCTAGTGGCTCCAGCTCAGCCGGTTATTCAGGTTCAGGGTCACAGGGTCCCAGTGATGACAGACGATAAGCAGCATCGTCTTGAGAGGTTTAGCAGACTTTCACCTCTGATATTCAGTGGTATTCCGGGTGAGGACGCTTAAGTCTTTCTCGATAAGTGCCGTCGGATGCTCCGTACAACAGGGATTCTTGAGTCGAGTGATGTATCCTTTACTAATTTCGAGTTTCAGGGAGCAGCCTTCACATGGTAGGAGGCTTATGAGCGTCGTAGGCCGACAGGTGCGACACCATTGACATGGCAGGAGTTCTCCATAATTTTTCTGGAGAAGTGGATACCCCGATCTCAGAGGGAGAAGTTATGCAGGCAGTTTGAGTGGCTCCTCCAGGGGATATGACAGTGTTAGAGTATGAGGTTGGATTTACAGAGTTAGCCAGATGTGCACCATGGATGGTTCCTACTGATCGGGAGAGGATTAGGTGCTTTATGGATGGACTTATTTATCCCATTCGTATCTTGATGACCCGAGAGAGGGTCATGAGTCATTCATTTGAGGATGTTGTTGATATAGCTCGTGACATTGAGATAGACCATCGCCTAGAGCGAGAGGAAAGGGAGGCCAAGAAGCCTCGGGGATCAGCTAGTTAAGTGGTACTCAGACTAGAGGCCAGAGTCAGCAGAGTTGAGGTCGCTCTTTTAGATCTTCACAGCCAGCCCACTCAGAGTATCGTGGGTCATCTTCTGGCCGAGTTCATCAGGGTTCTCATTAGGGCCAGCCATCTCTTAGTGCCCTACCAACGCAAAGTTCATCTCAGGCTCCATCTGTTCAGGGTTCTTCCCGACCTAGTTCTTCTGCTGGACACTCCGGTGCGAGGGGTTCCCTTCAGTCCCAGTCCCAGCACCCGGGAGTTACTTTGAGTGTGGGGAGTTTCATCTACTAGCCCCTCTACTTCAACACCCGCTCCGCCAGCTAGGGGTGAGGGTCAGGCAGCCAGGGGTCGCCCTCGAAGGAAAGGTCGATCAGGTGGTCAGGCTCGATGTTATACTCTTTAGGGCCGTTCAGATGCAGTCACTTATGATGTTGTTATTACAGGTATTATTTCAGTCTACCACAGAGATGCCTCAGTTTTTTTCGATCCCGGTTCCACTTATTCTTATGTATCTTTATATTTTACTCCTCATTTGGCCACGACCCGAGGGTGTCTTGCATTGCCTATGCATGTATCTACCCCAGTAGGCGATACCATTGTTGTGGACCATATGTACAGGTCCTGTCTTGTTACAATTGGGAGTCTGGAGACCTGAGTAGACTTGTTGCTATTGAGCATGATAGATTTTTATGTCATTTTGGGCATGGACTGGCTATCTCCATGTCACGCTATTCTAGACTATCATGCCAAGACAGTCACGTTGGCTATGCCGGGTATTCCGAGGATCGAGTGGCAAGGCATGACTGATTATGTACCCAGCCAGGGGTCGCCCTCGAAGGAAAGGCCGATCAGGTGGTCAGGCTTGATGCTATACTCTTCAGTGTCGTTCAGATGCGGTCACTTATAATGTTGTTATTACAGGTATTATTTTAGTCTGCCATAGAGATGCCTCAATTTTTTTTATCCCGATTCCACTTATTCTTATGTATCTTTATATTTTACTCCTCATTTGGCCACGACCCGAGGGTGTCTTGCATTGCCTGTGCATGTATCTACCCCGGTAGGCGATACCATTGTTGTGGACCATGTGTACAGGTCCTGTCTTGTTACAATTGGGAGTTTGGAGACCCGAGTAGACTTGTTGCTATTGAGCATGATAGATTTTTATGTCATTTTGGGCATGGACTGGCTATCTCCGTGTCACGCTATTCTAGACTATCATGCCAAGACAGTGACATTGACTATGCCGGGTATTCCGAGGATCGAGTGGCAAGGCATGACTGATTATGTACCCAGCAGGGTAATATCTTTCCTTAAGGCCCAACGGATGGTTGGGAAGGGATGTCTATCGTATTTGGCATTTGTGTGGGACGTTGGAGCTGAGACTCCCAGTATTGATTCTCTTCCAGTTGTGAGGGATTGTCCTGATGTGTTTCCCTCAGACCTGCCGGGCATGTCGCCGGACAGGGATATTAACTTTGGGATTGATTTGGTGCTGGGCACTCAGCCTATTTCTATTCCTCCTTATCGTATGGCACCAGCTGAGTTGAAAAATTGAAGGAGCAGCTTCAGGAACTCCTAGATAAGGGGTTAATTTGGCCGAGTGTATCACCATGGGGTGCACCAGTCTTGTTTGTTAAGAAGAAGAATGGCTGTATTGATTACAGGCAGCTGAACAAAGTAACAGTGAAGAACAAGTATCCTCTTCCACGCATTGATGATTTATTTTATCAGCTCTAGGGAGCTAGGGTATTCTCGAAGATTGATCTTCGTTCAGGCTATCACCAGCTGAAGATTAGAGATTATGATATTACGAAGACAGCCTTCAGAACGAGATATGGGCATTATGAGTTTTTTGTGATGTCTTTTGTGCTGACCAATTCCCCAGCCGCATTCATGCATTTGATAAACAATGTGTTCCGGCCATATTTGGACTCCTCTGTGATCGTATTTATAGATGATATCCTGGTGTACTCCCGGTAACCAAGAGGAGCATGCTCAGCATCTAAGAGTTGTATTATAGAGGTTGCGGGAGGAGAGTCTGTATGCCAAGTTCTCCAAGTGTGAGTTCTGGCTTGAGTCCGTGGCTTTCCTGGGGCACATGGTATCCAGTGAGGGTATTCAGGTGGATCCGACGAAGATAGAGGCAGTGCAGAGTTGGCCTAGACCGACCTCAGCCACGGAGATTCGTAGTTTCCTGGGATTGGTAGGGTATTATCATCGATTTGTCCAGGGATTCTCTTCTATTGCTTCACCCTTGACTAGGTTGACTCAGAAGGGTGCTCCATTTGTGTGGTATGAGGAGTGTGAGGAGAGCTTCCAAAAGCTCAAGAGCATTGACCACGGCGCCTGTTTTGATATTGTCATCAACTTCAAATTCTTATACTGTGTATTGGGATGCCTCGAGAGTTGGCATTAGATGTGTGTTGATGTAGGAGGGTAGAGTTATTGCTTATGCTTCTCGCTAGTTGAATCCCCATGATAAGAACTACCATGTGCACGATTTGGAGATAGCAGCCATACTTCACGCTCTGAAGATTTGGAGACATTACATGTACAATGTTCCATGTGAGATGTATACTGATCATCGTAGCCTTCAGCATCTGTTCAAGCAGAAAGATCTTAAATTGAGACAACAGAGGTGGCTTGAGTTGCTTAAGGATTATGATATTACTATATTGTATCATTCGGGGAAGGCCAATGTTGTGGCTGATGCTTTGAGCCGAAAGGCAGTCAGTATGGGCAGCTTAGCTTATATGGGAGAGGCCCTTTGCATATGATGTTCAGGAGTTGGCCAATCGGCTAGAGAGGTTGGATATTTCTGAGTCGGGCCGAGTGTTGGCTTGTGTTGTTTCTCGATCCTCTTTTTATGATCGCATCAGAGAGCATCAATATGATGATCCACATTTGCTTCTTCATAAGGACAGAGTTCTACACGATGATGCCAGAGGTATGACTATTGATAGTGATGGTGTTCTGAGGATGTAGGGCCAGATCTGTGTGACCAATGTAGATGGCATTTGAGAGTTGATATTAAAGGAGGCTCACAGCTCGCGGTACTACATTCATCCAGGTGCCGAAAATATGTACCAGGACTTGAGGTAGCATTGCTGGTGGAGGAAGATGAAGAAGGATATTGTTAGTCATGTAGCCAGATGTCTCAACTGCCAGCAGGTCAAGTATGAGCATTAGAGACCGGGCGGTGTTCTTCAGCGTATGGTTATTCCTGAGTGGAAATGGGAGCGGATTACTATAGATTTTGTGAGTGATCTTCCTCAGACTTCGAGGAAGTTTGATTCAGTGTGGGTGATTATTGATCGGTGACCAAATTCGCACACTTCATTCCAGTATGTACTACTTATTCATCGGAGCGGTTAGTAGTGATCTTTATTCGATATATTGACAGATTGCATGGGGTTCCAGTGTCTAACATATCAGATAGAGGTACTCAGTTCACTTTTCAGTTCTGGAGAGCATTTCAGCGGGAGCTGGGTACACAGTTAGAGTTGAGCATAGCATTTCATCCTCAGACAGATGGACAGTCTGAGTGTACTATTCAGATTTTGGAGGATATGTTGCGTGCTTCTGTGATCGATTTTTGAGGTTCGTGGGATAAGTTTTTGCCACTTGCAAAGTTTGCCTACAACAACAATTATCAGTCGAGTATTCAGATGGCCTCGTATGAGACGTTGTATGGTAGATGATGTAGATCTCCCGTGGGATAGTTTGAGTCTGGCGAGGCTAGATTGATAGGGACTGAGTTAGTTCAGGATGCTTTGGAGAGAGTGAAGTTGATCCGGGAGAGGCTTCGAACAACACAGTCACGCTAGAAGAGTTGTGTGGACCATAAAGTTCGAGATGTGTATTTCATGGTTGGCGAGAGAGTATTGTTGAAGGTTTCACCCATGAAGGGTGTTATGCGGTTTGGGAAGAAAGGGAAGCTGAATCCCAGGTTCATTGATCCTTTTGAGTTACTTAGGAGGATTGGGGAGGTGGCATATGAGCTAGCTTTGCCACCCAGCTTGTCCAGTGTGCATCCAATATTCCATGTGTCTATGCTCCGAAAGTATGTCGGGGATCCATCTCATGTATTGGACTTCAGTATGATTCAGCTTGATGGTGATCTATCTTATGATGTAGTGCCGGTGGCTATTCTGGATCGACAGGTTCGACAGTTGAGGTCCAAGAACATTGCTTCAGTTAAGGTGCAGTGGAGAGGCCGGCCCATGGAGAAGGCTACTTGAGAGACCGAGCGGGAGATGCAGAGCAGATATCCACACCTATTTGAGACTCCAGGTATGTTTCTTGACCTGCTCGAGGACAAGCGTTTGCTTAAGTTGGGGAGAATGTGATGACCCGGTCCGTCATCACGTGATTTACCGCCCCATTTTCCTTGTTATATGCTTGTTCATGTTTCAATATATGTGTTTGGTGAATTTGAATCAATTCGGATCGAGTTTGGTAGGAAATGAGACAAATAGTCTCTTTGATGAAGGAATAGTTGAGAAAAGTCAACCGGATGTTGACTTGTGAGTTAGAGAGCTCGGAATCGTATTCTGATGGTTCGGTTAGCTTCGGGGGATCATTTGTGGCTTAGGAGAGTGATCGGAATTGAATATGGAGGTTCGATGTAGAATTAGGCTTGAATTGGCGAAGTTGGAATTTTGGCGAAATCCGGTTGATAGGTGAGATTTTTATCCGGGCGTCAGAATGAAATTCTGATAGTTGCAGTAGCTTCGTTAGGTGATTTTGGATATGTCTGCAAAATTTCAGGTCATTCGGACATTGTTTGGTCTGATTTTTTATTGGATGTTAGTTTTGGAAGTTTTAGTTAAAACTTAGGCTTGAATCCACCTTGATTTGATGATTTCCATGTTTAAGGATGTGTTTTTATGATTGGAACAAGTTCGTAACATGTTTTGGAGTAGTTTGGTGGTTTTCGTTGAGGTCCCGGGGGCCTCGGGGTGAATTCGGGGTCCAAATGGATCATTTTTGGCTAAGAGATGGATCAGGTCTGTTGTCATAAGTGCAGCAGAAATTTGTTCATCGCGTTCGCGATGGTTGTCACGTGAACACGTAGTGTATCGGGGAGCTGAGGATTTTTAGCCTTCGCATTCGCGAAGTATTGGATGCGAACGCGTAAGGGTAGAACCTGGTGAATCGCGATCGCGATAGCTTGGTCGCGTTCGCATAGTGTAGGAGTAATTGGGCATCGCGTTCGCGTCTGAGACCATGCTATCGCGTAGAGGAAAAAGGGGCTGCTGCCAAATTGTTCATCGTGAATGCGTGCGGAGCATCGCGTTCGCGTAGAGTAAAAATGACTGACATAAGGGTTTTAAGGAAAACATTTCAGTCGCGATTTTTGGACATTTTCCTCCATTTTTGAGTACCTTGAGAGCTAAGTGACTGAATTTGAATGGGGATTTCATTGGGAAGTGATTGGACGTAAGTCTCGTGGTCTTAATACATCGTTTTATCGAAGAATCTTCCATTAATTCTCTGAAATTGGGTATAAATTGAGGGAGTTAGGGCTTGGATTTTTGCTATGAAAAATCATGATTTGCCGGTTCATTTGAGGTCCGATTTTGATAAATTTTATATGCACGGACTCGTGGCGAGATAAGGATTCATAAAATGTGACTTTTATAATTTTTTGAGAAGCAGGCCCGGGGTTCGGTTTTTAGTAACTTCGTGTTTTTGGGTGTTTTTTCCGAGTCCTTTCGGTTGAGTTATGATTAATTAGCCAATTTTGATGTATTCTTATTGGTTTTGATCAGATTTGGCACCCAAGGAGGTCGATTTGGAAGGAAAGCGCAAGGCGAGCTAGGACTTTTGCCGGTTCGAGGTGAGTGGTAGTAATGAATGATATACTGAGGGTTAAAACCTCGTATTTGCACTATACATTGCTATGTTGAGATGAAACACGCATCATGTGACGAGCGTGGTGATATTGTGACTAGGGATTTGGACTTAGTCCATCCCGACTATTAGGTTACTGTGCATTTTAACTGAGACTAAGCTTATACTTGTATAATTGGGCTAGTTGCCACGTTTGGGGCCTTGTGCTGATCTGTAAAATCTTAGGGAAGCATGTGGAGCTAATTGACCCTTATACCATGTTGAACACTTACTCTCAGCCGTATTCATAGCTGTATAGCATGACATGAACCAGTACTAGATGTGTACTCTAAGTGAGAATACCTAGGGTTGAATACCCTGTTCTAGCTGAGTGGGCCCGAGAGGCCGAGTCTATATTGACTGAGAGGGGTCGAGGACCCATTGTGAGGTATTAATATATATATGGATCTGACTACACGTCTAGTGATATATATGTGGGTTCGACTGCACGTCGCAATATTATAGCTTGGCTGAAGGAGCCCCTCCAGAGTCTGCACACACCCCCAGTGAGCGCAATTACATATTATTGAATCGGGCTGCGCGCCGCAACATTTCTATATATATATATATATATATATATATATATATATATATATATATATATTGGATCAGGCTGCACGCCGCAGTAGTGTTGGATCTGTGTTGGATTAGTGTGAGATAGTAGTAGACTAGAACTAGACTTACCATTTTAGAGATGATTTACCTGTACAGTTATTCTTAGAACTGTTTAATGCTCATACATGTGTTCTTACTTTCAGTTATTATTCATTGATTACAACTCACTGAGTTGGAAGTTGTCACTCTACTCCCTGCACCTTGTGTGCAGATACAGGGATCCAAGAGGGCACCTGAGCTTCACACTGTTGTTTTACTATCAGCTGAGGAGATATCGAGGTAGTTGTCGGCGTCCGCGGGACCCGATCTCTCCTCCCTCTATTATCTATTGGTTTTCCTGCTTTGTCATCAGTTGTATAGGATTTATTCTTCTGTTAGAGGCTCAGACTTGTGACACCGGATTCAATGGGCTGTATTACAGTTATTTCTATTTCCGCGTTATAATTATTGTTATAAAAGCAGGCTAGTTAACTTTAAATGAAGCAATCTTATTTAATAATTGAATCGGTTATCTGGAAAATGGTCGGGCTTGCCTAGCAATATGTTGGGCGCCATCATGACTGGGGTTTGGGTCGTGAGAAGAACGTACATAAAATGTCTGGGAGATCTTCTGCTTGCAAGCCCTTGCTCTTTACAAATCTAATATTTTCAGGCCACTTTGGGTTGCGAGTAAATGTGATGAAAAGATTTGGATATCCAGCCCACTTGCAGATTTCCATAGCATCTTGATAATTTTGAATCATGTATCTTGCACCCCCTGTGAAGCTAGAAGAAATAATTACCCTTTTACATTGAGAAGAAGGATTTATCTTTCCATGTAACAACATCTTCTAATCCATTGTACATATGAGCTTGCAATTGTTTTTGATGAGATCTGATATACTTCAACTTAGACGATTCAACAATAGTAAATCCATCGACCAAGAATTGTTCAAATAATCTTCTTGAGTTCACAATTGTTGCTACTTCACCATTTATTTCTTGAATTTATTATGAAAAATATTCACGCATGCTAACAAAATTCCTTCCTCCTGTTGATTCACCTGTTCCATTTAGAAGAATGTCTTCCCTATAACCATCTTCACCAAATGGAAACAATAAAGGATATTGAAGACCTAAATAGGGAGCATTCAACTCATTTATCCTTTGTAGATGTCTAGATTGTATTTCAACGATAATGTCTCTATCACATCTAGATACATCAAAATCTCCAACTACCAAAGCAGCAATCTCTCAAATTGTTGGTAAGTTGTATCTTCTTCCATCATAGTTCTGTTTTCCTATCAATCTCAGTCTAAAATTAGATTGATTATCTTCGTGAAATTTGTCTTTGACCATTATAAAAGACTTTGTCAAAACATTATGCTCATCAAGCATTTGCTTTAGATCTTGAATAATTTCAGTATGTAGTTGGCTTATTCGTTCACCACGACCACACAAAAATAGGTTTTACAAAAATGATGTATATATACTTTTTTTAGATTATCCATTCATATATAAATTAGGAAAAATTGAGTATTAATCCCAGTGCATGAATTCTATTCTCAACTTCATTTTCTGTGTCACACACACACACACACACACACACACACACACACATATATATATATATATATATATATATATATATATATATAGCAAACTTGGGGGTGGATCCTTCAGGGGGCAATAAATTTCCGATTTGATGATAGTTTTGTCCAGATAATTTGAATGTTCTTGGCCCCTTTGTTTGGTTGATAGAAGCATCAACTTTTCCTCCCATTGAGGTAAATGAAAATAATGAGTTATAACTCTAATGTTATCTCTAAAATGTTTACTTTTTCATCCTACATAAAATTATATATTTGTGAATCAAGATTTATTCATATATTGAAGACAATATTCAAGTATGGCAAAAGTCGAAATTGTTGTTACCTGATCCGAATAATAGGTTTTTTAAAATAGGAAAAATAATTAAATGGTTATTCCTAAATATTAGGGAGATAATTAAAATGACTATTTTGTTCAGTGTAAAACTCAATTTAAAGGGTCAAATCGGTGAACGATATTTCGCTAAGGGTATTCGTGCTTTTGAGGGTGGAGCTTGGAGCAGTTCCGCGGAAGTAGACGTGATGTGGTCAAAGACGGCGAACTTGGTCAGGGAGGCAGCGCGGGATGTGCTCGGGGTAGCCGAGGGCTATTCAGGTAGGCATCAGGGCGATTGGTGGTGGAATGACGTAGTCCAAGGTAAAGTAGAGGTGAAGAAGGTGGCATTTGCTAAGGTGGCAGGGAGCACAAGCGAGGAAGACAAGAGAGTAAACAGGTAGGGATACAAGGTGGCGAGGAAGGAAGCGAAGCTGGCGGTCATGAAAGCTAAATATGCGGCATTTGGTCGCATGTACGAGGAATTGGGAGAGAAACGGGGGGACAGGAAGTTATTTAGGTTGGCTAAAGTAAGAGAGAGGAAGGCGCGGGATCTAGACCAAATTAGATGCATCAAGGACGAGGATGGTAGAGTTTTGATGGGGGAGTCTCAGGTCAAGCGAAGGTGGCAGTCGCACTTTCGAGATCTGCTTAACGAGGAGGGGGATCGTGGCATAGAGCTAGGGGAGCTGGGGAATTCAGAGTGCCATATAGATCTTAGGTACTGCAGGCGCATTAGGGTGGAGGAAGTCGTGGGGGCTCTACGTAGGATGATTAGGGACCGAGCGACTAGGCCAGATGAAATTCCGGCAGAGTTCTGGAAATGCATGGGCAGGACTGGGGCGGAGTGGCTGTCTAGGTTGTTCAATGTGATCATCAGGACTAAGAGGATGCCGGAGGAGTGGAGGTTGAGTACAGTAGTGTCCTTGTATAAGAACAAAGGGGATGTCCAGTGTTGCAACAACTATAGAGGTATCAAATTACTAAGCCACGCCATGAAAGTTTGGGAGTGGGTGGTTGAGGCGAGGGTGAGGGAGATGGCGTCTATATCTGTAAACCAGTTCGGTTTTGTGCCGGGCCGCTCCACTACAGAAGCTATTCACCTTGTCAGGAGACTGGTGGAACAGTTTAAGGATAGGAAGAAGGACCTACATATGATGTTTATCGACTTGGAGAAGGCGTACGACAAGGTCCCAAAGGAAGTGCTATGTAGCTGCTTGGAGGCGAAGAGTGTGCCGGAAGCCTACATCAGAGTGATCAAGGACATGTACGATGGTGCTAAACTAAGGTTAGGACGGTGGGTGGGGACTCAGACCATTTTGGGTGGGGGCTTCATCAAGGATCTGCACTTAGCCCGCTCTTATTTGCCTTGGTGATGGATGCTCTGACACGCCACATTCAAGGGGATGTGCCATGGTGTATACTATTTACAGATGACATTATCTTAATAGATGAGACGAGGGTAGGTGTTAACGAGAGGTTGGAGGTCTGGAGACAGACTCTCAAGTCCAAGGGTTTCAAACTAAGTAGATCTAAGACAGAATACCTGGAGTGCAAGTTTAGCACCGAGTCGAGCGAGGTGGGTAGGGACGTGAAGCTTGGTTCTTAGGTCATCGCCAAGAGGGACGGTTTCCGATATCTTGGGTCGGTGATTCAGGAGAACGGAGAGATCGACGGGGATGTCACCCACCGCATAGGGGCGGGATGGACGAAATGGAGACTCGCATCAAGGGTCTTGTGTGACAAAAAAGTGCCACATAAACTTAAGGGAATGTTTTATAGAGCTGTGGTTAGACCTGCCATGCTGTATGGAGCGGAGTGTTGGCCGGTGAAAAGTTCTCATGTTCAGAGAATGAATGTTGCAGAGATGAGGATGTTCAGGTGGATGTGCAGGCTCACCAGGTTGGATAGGATTAGGAATGAAGTTATTCGGGAAAAGGTGGGAGTAGCCCCGGTGGATGAGAAGATGCGGGAAGCGAGGCATAGGTGGTTTGGGCATGTGCGGAGGAGGAACCCCGATGCCCCAGTGAGGAGTTGTGAGCGGTTGGCGGTGGGTGGTGCAAGTCGAGGCAGAGGGAGGCCCAAGAGGTATTGGGAAGAGGTGATCAGGCAGGAAATGGCTAGAATGCGGATTTCTGAGGACATGGCCCTTGATAGGAGAGTCTGGAGATCTAGTATCAAGGTTGTCGGATAGGGGCCCTTGTATATTTCGCACTTCTTTCCCTGTCTGGGGATTTGGTAGGGCTCTCAATAGTTGATTTGTGTTTTGGTTTATGTTTTGAGATTACTACATGCCATTTTAATTATGGTTTATGGTTTATGTTTAGATAATTTTCTATGTGTTTTTCATAGAGTTACTAATACTCTCCTATTTTTGCTTTGTTTTTATTCCCCTTTTCCTGAGCCGAGAGTCGATTTGGAAACAACCTCTTTGCTCTTTCGGGTAGGGGTAAGGCCTGCGTACGTATTACCCTCCACAGACCCCACCTTGTGGGATTATACTGGGTAGTTGTTGTTATTGTTGTTGTTGTTGTTATAGAAGATTAGTCCCACTGCCTCAAATTATCTATTGTGTTTTTATTTTACAAGTTTCTTAAGAACATAATAATTAGGAGATATTTTTAACTATTTTTGCCCTTATTTTTGTCTAATGTGTATTTGAAGTACAATCATAATATCACCCCATATATAATTGAGGTATTTATAGTATTCGAAAATGTTTACTGCTAAGGGTAAAGTAAGAAAAAGTAATTAAATTTGTCTTCAATGAGAAATAATTTGAGACAATTATTTTTAGAGATCATGACATATAATTTGAGACTAAAAAATAGTATTTGACATCGTTATATATTTCAAGAAGACAAGAACCTTTAATAAATGATTACATAAGTCTTCATGTCTTACCACTTTTATCTTCTAAGTATTTATCTATTGTAACATCTAGTCCTTGATATAATTGGCTTTTCAATATTGAATGATCTTTCATGAAATAATCGAGCATTATTTTCTCTATTACGAAAAGTATAGAATATTGAGTTTCATGGCGTGTATATTCGTTCTAAAGAACTTCATAATGTGAAGGTTACATAAAATCGTCACCATTAAGATCAATCTTTAATTTAAATGAATTAGACCTGTTAATAAACAACACAACAAATGTTTTGCCTAAACGTTAAATCAATGACAATCCAGATTAGAAAATTTCAAGCACAATGTTCTTCCAATACTATTAGTTCTTTGGCTAATAAAGACACGCAAAAAAAGATAGAAAAAGAGAACACAAAAAAAAAAAGCAGCATACAAAGGCAGATCACAAGAAAAAGAAGAGAAAATAGATTGCATATACTAAACAACCGTGATGTATTGTTCTCCAAAAAACATTTACAAAATCTCATCAATAGATTATGTTGAGTTTTGAAATTTTGATGATTAACAAAATTTGTTTAGATGCAATGTTCGAAGAACCATGTCCTCAACGTAGCTACTTAACTGTTCTAAGAATCAGCTCTTCATGGTAAATGACCAGCTCCTGATGATTGTATGTTTGTACAAATTAGTAACTTTATCTCAAAGTTACCCAGGACCGGGTATGGTAGAAGACGACAGTTGCATGTGATAAGGGTTGTTGGCCCAGAATATACGATTAAATCATCAAGAGACAAGAGTCTCAAAACTTGTAGAGTCCTTAAAACAGTAGAAGTCCTACCAACGGAGAAGCTAACTATGCATAGGACTTGTAGAAGATCTTGAAGTCCACGCATTTAATACTACTATCTATTTTGGACTTCCGGGATGATTCTTTTATATATCAACTGAAGAACTGCATTTTGTTCACTATAGTCCAGTACCAGTATTGTGTTCTTCTTGAGTCAGTCTAGTGAATATGTTTTAGGAAATCGAGTTGTAATCAAGTGTCACAAATAATTAGTGAGTTAGAGTGAGTGTTTGCTTTACAAGTTATAGTAACTTGTAAATCAAATAGTCGTAGTACGAGTACTAGAGAGTATTGAATTACAGTCATGTAATTGATATATTTAGGCACATGTAATTGATATATTTTGGCGCACTGGAGTTGTGTCACGATCCGGAATCCCACCGTTGGGACCGTGATGGCACCTAAAGTCGCACTTGCTAGGCAAGCCAACGCTAGAGTTTTATTTACCTTTTTCCCTCACATATCATAAATTAAAAGTTAACAAACTAAATCAAGTAGAAGTAAATGTGGAAATACGTAAATAACTTGTTATCCATATATTATTAACAATACTATAATTGTTACTACCCAAAATCTGGTGTCACAATCCACGAATATACTATGAATTACTACAAATATCGGTCTGAAAGAAATTTCATCTGTTTAAAACAAAAGAAAATAGAAATGTATAAATATAGAATTGGATGCCAGGGTTTGCGGACGCCAATAGGACTACCTTGGGTCTCCAAATTGTGAACCTGCAGCCAATCTCTCATCAGCCACTACCTGCTACGAAATATGCACAGAGAGTGCAGAGTGCAGTATCAGTACAATCGAACCCATGTACTGGTAAGTTACAAGCCTAATCTCGACCAAGTTGTGATGAGGCTACACCAATATCCGAGTGTTGCCAGTGATTTGGTCCAGGAGCTTATCCGCTTGTTTTTCCATCCGTTCCATCACGTTATGGCAATGGTATCTATCTGTCCTGACGTCTCGGGCTTGTTTGAAAATCCGCTCCTTGAGAGTGGTATTTGTTTCCCTTAGGTCAGTGATGATCCCCTCATAATCTCTTTTTATTTGCTGCAGACGAAGTGCTCGTTGGTGTTTTTCCTTCCTCCATCTGGTCCAAATTGTGGCTAGAGTAGCTTCCGCTTTCTCCAGGTCTTCTCAATGCTCGAGGGTTTTCTTTTCTAAGTTGTTTATGAGTAACTCATCAGCCCGACTCCTTCTTGATCTTTCTGTGGTCGATTTTATCCTTTGGAGGAGTGCCTGCTTTTCTTGTGCCCAATCAACTCTTTCTTGATCGAAATTCGCCTGTTGTGTGTCCATGGCGGCCTCTAGTATCCCTTTATCTTCTCTCAAAGTGTCGATGCGAGATTGAAATTCTCGCGCCATTTCTCTTTTAGCCTTCCTAACTCTGGACTCTGTCACCCTTTCCCAATCGACTACATATTTTACTGACCTTTCCGCTCTTTGTTCGGGCATCGCCTAGTTGTGGAACCAATCAAGCTATGCAAGGCTTACTTCTCCTTGTTCCCGGTCGGCAACCATTTCATCAGTGTTAGAGAGTCGACTGCCAAAACCATACCTTCTGTACATAAGATTCTTTAGGGAGTTCCTCTGTTGTGAATTCCCACATGAACGGAAGCATATCTTCGGTCGGGGGTCTTTCTGTTTTCTCCCTAACTGGCGCATCACGCGTAATGGGGCGTATGGCTGGAAACCCATTACTATGTAGATAGGGCGATACGTTGACATGTGCATAACTTTAGCAGATACGTTGACATGTGCATAACTTTAGCAGAAGGGAACCAGTAATAGTTCAAAGTGAGTGTGTCTGCTTTCAAGGAACTAAGCGATTCTTGCCCGGCCTTTAATCCATTCGTTGCCATCCAAGCATGATGTCTGGAAGAAACTTGAGGTACTTGAAGACTTGATTTCTTTCCCAGGCAGCAAAACTAGCCCACCAATCACAGAGAAGGCTCTGGGTTTTATCTCGAACCATAAACATAAGAAGCGTCTCATCTCTTGCCCTTTTCTGACCAATTCTTTGCGGGGGAGCCATGCTGATTTTAGAAAAGATCAAAATAAAACTTAAAATTTTCCCAAACCTAATTTTTTTTTTATTGATTTTAAAAAAAACTCATCTCATTAATACCACCTTTCCAAACTTGAAGAAGATTTGAAGGCTGTGTAATAGACTCCGGTATGACACATAGGTATTGTTGTTGCGAAACCAGTCCTTCGGCGCCCCTTCGGGGCGTTTGGATGTTTTCCCAAAAATGGTGTTACCTTGACTAAGGACATCCTCTAAATTTAACATTTTTATTTAATAATATTTTTTCGAAAAGTAGAATTAGTTGAGCCCGATATGGGTTGCCTACATATCCCACGTCCGGTGAGAATCAAACTTGCGTAGTTCAACGAAACAAGCTATATTATTCTTTTTAAAAGAAACAGAAACTCTTTTTTCCATTTTTTTAAAAATTTACTAGAGTTTAGATATTATTTGGTACTTCCAAGATATGTGATTAAATCCCTTAACCCGATACACTGGTGTTTTCTTTTCTTCAAACCCATTTTTAAAAAAATAAGCCGGTCAGCATGCAGGTCAGAAACAAATAAATGCACAAACGGGATGCATCATAGTGGTCTTTTGTTTTAGGTACACCTATCTTAGACTTAGACAGACCCAACCCTTGTGTTGAGTCTCCTAAGTCAAAATGCACATGATGCAAACAAGCGTTCCTACTAGGGATCCGACATGAGGCTTTGTTATTCTAAGTTAACATCCTGTTGGAGGAAGTATCTAGATTGGCTTTACTCGAGCGAACAACTCGAGCCGAGGAGGGTCAGTGTACCGGTAGCATGGCTTTCCGGCTTAACTGGTGGTACTCCCCGCCTAAAACATGTGTGACTAAATCCTTCACCGGATGCCAAACACCTTGGCTATCTCAAAGAAAGATGGGCTATGTCCAGCAAATGCCCGATGTTAAATTCAAGAAGACTCAGAGGAGAGGTGGGTATCGGCACATTTTAAATATAGTTCACGAAATATCAAAGCGGTAAAAGGAACATTTAGCACATTAGGACAAACATATAATGAAAATCAGGAAATAAATAAGCCAAATACAATAATTATTCAAAGCTCAAATTCTTAAACCCTGAACCAGTGGTTCTGGGTTTTAATCCCTAGTAGAGTCGCTAGAGCTGTCACGCCTCCTTTTTACACACTTACCCCGGTGGGTAAATGTACAAGGGAGTTTTTCCATTTAAGGTGACAATATTCGAAACGGGATTATTTTATGTATTTCAAAGTCGCCACTTGGAATAATTAAGGTGTCCTAAGTCACCGATTTATTTAAATCCCGAATCGAGGAAATTTTAACTTTCCAAATGAAGTCCGCGAACCAGAAATTCTAAGTAAGGAATTCTGTTGCCCCGAGGGAAGGTGTTAGGCACCCCCGAATCCTGTGGTTCTAGCACGGTCGCTTAAATTATAATAAATAGCAAAATATCTGATTTTAATACATGTTATAGACTATGTGCTTTCCATCGATTCTAATACTGCTCTATTCCATTAAATATGTATATTTAAAATTTAAACAGAAAATGGCCCCATTTGGCAATAGGGTTATTTCAAGTTGGGCTTCAAAAAGGGACTATTGAGAGCTTGATTATTTGTGGTCCTCGATTGTCCTAGTCATAGCTTTCATGTAAACACGCGTTGTTTAAATAATTTTAACATACAGCCGTGATTACTTTGTATTCCAGATTAACACTAGTTCAAAACCGAATTAATCCTCAATGTCGTGTCTATAAACATGATACATGAGCATTGGACTTATTACTTAATTATTCTTTCTAGTCGATTAACAGGGAGTAAACGATTAGAGGAATAACTGGAGCCTTATCGTGAAAGCATATCTCGACTAACGCATCATGAGGAATAAACTATACATAATAGTCAACTATCAACATGTAAACACCTATCGGATTTGGAATTAATTTTCGATTTGAAACGTATTCAAGTTCTATGCGTTCAAAACTAACAGCTAATCGAAACAGTCATGTTTCCAATGTTCTGAATTGATAATACAAATTCCATTGTAGTCTAAAACAGTCCTAGTTTAAATTATAACAATCCAAACAAGGCAAGGTTTATTCCAATTTAAACATGCTAAAAAAAGAGAGACTAGGTAGACATGAATAAAAAAAACTAATATATATTTTAACTACGATTTCCGGGATAACACTTCATTTCAAAACCCGATCTCTCGGCTCAAACAATTACACCAGCTGCATTTCGAATGCATACCTGGAATTCGAAAACAAAAATGGAGGAGGAAGGATTAGTAAACAGCTCACACCATGCAACGGCAACAAACATCAAACGAAGTAGTAGCAGATTCAAAACCCAGGAATAACTCAAACGAGCAGAAGATTTAAGAAAACCAAACAGCAACTCCAAAACCAACGAACCGAACTTAAGCAACCCAAACAAAAACCTTCAAGTGCCTTGAACACTCGAATGTGGAACAAAACAGAGAAAAACTTAAACTACTTTTGATTCTAAAACCAGTGTAACAATGTTACAGGGACGGGATTGCTAGCTCAAGAACACTATATGTTCAGATCTTAAAAGGAATGAAGCTTATGAAGGTTCAATTCGGCTTGTGGCCTAAAGAAATGAAGATTCAAAACCAAGCCCCAAAGGTAAGGGAGCAATGTTTTCTTTTAAACTCATACTGATTTCCAATGTAATAAGACTGTTTGATTTTTTTAACTGCCCAAAAAATTGTGTCCCCTTTCGTTTGGCAGAATGTTTATTTTTATCCTACTCCCATAAATCAGATTTTCTTTCTTCCAGATTATTAGGTCCTAATGAGTAGTCAAAGCCTTTTTTTTTTAAAAAAAAAAGTAGTCTTCCACTATTAATTGTCTACTAATTATTCAATCCCACTAAAAAATGTTCCTCTTTTGACTAACCCACTAGTACTTTACTTATTACATAGTGGCCCCCTCCTATATTATTGTGTTCATTAGCAGCCTCTTAATTTAATTGCCAGTTGTTGAAATTTCAGTTAATCCCTGAATTACCCTTGAAAATACTTAATTTACCCTAGGATTCCTTACTGTATACTACCAGCTACAATCAATTCTCCTAATCAATCAAGGGACTAAACACTGAATTTTAATCAAAACAAATGAACTAAAATTCAAATCAAAATCATATTAACAATAACAGAAGACTAATAGTTTAATCAAAATCACAAATCAAAATTTATTAACACTAACAGTTTGCATTTTGGCATGGAATTAGATCCATGGCATCACAGCAATCAGAATGACACCATATTGAGCTACAATTGGTATAGATACAAAGAACAAGTCATTACAAAATGCAGGCAAGAAACCTGAAGGTTGTAAACATACTGAACAAAAAACACAGTGAACCAACAAATAGCTACGGATAGCAGGGACCTAAAATTACATGAGAATGAAATGAATCGAGGCAGCAAACAAACAATTAAACAGAATTAACAGGGATAAATCGAGGCGGCAAACAACAGTTAAACCAAATTACAGGGCTATAATCAAGGCGAATTAATCGACGAAACTACTTATACCATTATTCAATTTACAGAAGAAAAACTGGACCTAGAAATTCAGAAAATAGAAGAGTTTGAAATCAGGGGAAAGATGATGGAATACCAAGAAGCTTAATAGATGAACAACGACAAAATAGAAAAGAAAAAGAAGCAAAAAAAAACCTCAAAATCGCAGTACATACTCTAATCAGTTCCGCTCGAAATTTCAACTTTGACTTTTGAGATCCAAACGGACTTTAATCGAGCGTTATAGATTGAAAACACTCAACTAAAGTCAGTTAAGAACCTCAAATTTGAATTACTCTCAAAATAACCTGTTTACTACCTCTAGGGTTCTTCAATTGCTAAGATTCTGTCAATTTCGACTTGATCCGACGGGGAATATTAGTGATTTGGGAACGAAGGAGGTCTAACGGTGATGGGATGTGGATTTGGCATCAATGGGAGGTGCCGCCACCACTGGGGTCATGTGGCAGCAGCTAGGGTTCTTGATTCAAATTGCCAGATTCAAAACATCCAAGCTCGATTCGAGGGAAAGTAAACACGGGGCTGGAGTGGGGAGGTCGTGGAGGTTCAGTGGTGTAAGGATGGGGGGGTTTGGGCCACCGGAATACCGTGCTGCGATTTTCAGTGGGGGAGGGCGGCGGAGGTCCTCTGAGGGTTAAGAACAAAGAATGAAATTAGGGTTAGCGAATTTTTTTGATGTTTTGGCCTTTGGTATATTAAAATGGGTGAATTATTTTGATCCATTGGATCAAGTGAGATCGATAGCTAGGATCTTTCCATTAAGGGGCAACGGCGTCGTTTGGTTAAGTTCTGGGGCTGGGTTGAACCGGGTAAGAAATGGATTGGATTGGACTGGAGAAGGAGTGACTGTTCGATCAAAGGAACGGATGGCCCACATCTGTTACATTATATGACGTCATTTGGACCAATCTGAGAGGCCATGAGCTTTAGACCGGGTCAATGGGACGTTTGGGCCTGGTTTCAGTTTAGTAAAGGGTCTTTTTGGCTTGGGCTTGGGTAAAAACTGGCTTGGTCCGATTTCTTTTGTCTCTTTTCCTTTCTTTTCTTTCCTTTTTATTTCCTAATATTAATTTCTTTTTTCCAAAACCTAAAAATCTGAAATTAACTTATAGAACTAAATTAATTTATAAAAATTACTAATTAACACACATAATTAACTAGCAAGTAAAAATAAAAGTCACATAATTTGACATTAGATGTTAATATGCAAAGTAACTTATTTTCGTGATTTTCTCATTTTTGTAAAATGAATTTCTTAATTACTCCTAATAAATTCCAAATGTAAACATAACATATATTTTTTTGTATTTTATATTAATTAACAAATAAACACGCATAAAGAAATACAAACAATATGAAAAATACACACAAACGCACGAAAAATCACACACAACTCTAAAATATTTTATTGTAGATTTTTTAGGAGTAATTCTCATTATAGGGCAAAAATCACGTGCTCACGCCCTTTTAGCGGTAATTTAATCTCATCCACAAAATGTAGGGAATGATTATACAAATATATTATATCCCATATTCACACAAAGTTCGAAAAAAATTTCACCAAAAAACAAAATATAAGCTGCGTGCAAGTATCTTTTATTCCATAGTCACGCAAGATTTGAAAAAAAAATCACACTAAAGAAAAATATAACATAGCCGGCCTACGTGATGCGGGCATCTTCTACGGCTGGAACATATCTCCCTTCTTCTTGACCAAAAACAAAGTTACAAACACATTATTCAGGTAACAAACCACCTAACCAACATCCCCCCACCCAGCCAACCCCACATCTCCATTCTTCCTATATTTATGCACCCACCACCCTAACATCCCCAACCCCCTAACCATCAATGGCTTTCCACCAGCACTACCTCCTTCTCCACCTCCTCCTACTCTTAACTTCCCTTACCTTCACTTTCTCAGATGATGCTTCTGTTATGTCAAAACTTCTTTCATCTCTTACTCCACCACCTTCTGGTTGGTCAACTTCCCAACCTTTCTGTTCTTGGAAACATGTCAACTGTGACAAATCTTCTACTACTGTAACTTCCATTAATCTTGATTCTCAATCTGTTTCTGGTTCTTTACCTCCTGAACTTAACCAACTTTCCAATCTTAAAACTCTTTCTGTTCAAAACAACCAACTTTCTGGTCCTTTACCTTCTTTTTCAAACATGTCAAACTTAGCTGAAATTTTCTTGGACAATAACCAATTCACTTCTATTCCTCAAGATTTCCTTTTAGGGCTTCCAAATTTAGTAACTTTAAGTATTAGTGAAAATGGAAAGCTCTCTTCTTGGCAAATTCCTATGTACTTAACTGAAAGTACAAATTTAGGGTCTTTTTATGCTAGTAATTCTAGTATTATTGGTGCTATTCCGGATTTTTTTGATTCTTTTCCTAATTTATTGAACTTGAGGTTGTCTTATAATAATCTTACTGGTTCTTTGCCTGCTTCTTTTAGGGGTTCTGAAATTAGGAATCTTTGGTTGAATAATCAGCTTAAAGGGTTATCAGGTACTATTAATGTGATTGAAAATATGACACAATTGTCTCAAGTTTGGTTACATGCTAATTCTTTTACTGGTAGTATACCTGATTTGTCAAATTGTGAGAGTATTTTTGATTTGCAATTGAGGGATAATCAGTTTACTGGTGTTGTTCCTGAGTCTGTTATGACTCTTCCCAAATTATTGAATATTACTTTGCAGAATAATAAGTTGCAGGGTCCAATGCCTCAGTTTAAAGATGGAGTTATGGTTAATCTTGGAACTACTAATAGTTTTTGTAAAGATACTCCTGGACCTTGTGATCCACAGGTTACTGCTCTTCTTGATGTAGCTGGTGGTTTTGGATATCCGGTCTCTTTGGCCGAGTCTTGGAAAGGGAATGATGCTTGTAAAGATTGGAGTTTTATAAGTTGTGATACAACAAAGAAGAATGTAACTGTTGCTAACTTAGGTAAGCGGGGGTTTTCGGGTACAATTTCGCCTACTTTTGTGAAATTGACTTCTTTGAGGAACTTGTTTTTAAATGACAATAATCTTACTGGGACTATTCCGGAGAGCTTGACAACGTTGCCTAATTTACAAATTCTTGATGTATCTAATAACAATTTGTCTGGTCCTATACCAATCTTTCCGGCTAGTGTGAAATTTACTCATACCGGTAATTTATTGCTTGGGAAGAATATAAGTACTGGTGGTGGGGGAAGTGGACTGGGAGGTTCCGGATCAAATTCTGGTAGTCCTGGTGAAAATTCATCGGGAGGTTCAAAGAGGTCTTCAGTTTCAGCTGGAATGATTGCCGGTGTGGTTATAGCTGCTGTTGTTTTTGTTTTAGTTATGTTGTTTGTGTCTTACAAATGTTACTTGAAGAGACGCCATAGGAGATTTGGAAGGGTTGAGACTCCGAAGAAAAGCAATGAAATGGTCAATGAAATGGTTAAGTCTAGTGTCCCTAGTGTTGTGGGCGGTTCAAATGGATATACCGGAGTCCCTAGTGAGTTACAGAGTCAGAGCAGCGGTGATCATAGCGATATACCAGTTTTTGAAGGCGGAAATGTTGCCATTGCTATCCAAGTCCTTCGGCAAGTGACAAACAACTTCAGTGAAGAAAATGTCTTGGGGAGAGGAGGGTTTGGAGTTGTTTATAAGGGCGAATTACACGATGGGACTAAGATCGCGGTGAAGAGGATGGAATCTGGGCCAATGGGTAATAAAGGAATGAATGAATTCCAAGCAGAAATTGCGGTTCTTACCAAAGTACGGCATAGGCATTTGGTTGCTCTACTTGGTTCGTGTGTAAATGGAAATGAGAGACTTTTGGTGTATGAGTATATGCCGCAAGGAACTTTGAGTCAGCATTTGTTTGAATGGAAAGAACTCGGTTACAAACCTCTTACTTGGAAAGAGAGGGTGACAATAGCGTTGGATGTGGCGAGAGGGGTTGAATACCTGCATAGCTTAGCTCAACAAAGTTTCATTCATAGAGATTTGAAACCCTCAAACATCCTTCTCGGAGATGACATGAGAGCCAAGGTTGCAGATTTTGGTTTGGTTAGGAACGCCCCTGATGGGAAATATTCTGTTGAGACACGATTGGCTGGAACTTTTGGCTATCTTGCACCTGAATATGCGGGTAAACATTTCCGCTCCATGTCTCATTACATCTTTTTTATCGGAAAACTGATTTGCATGCCCCTAATCTAAAGCTGTAGATTTTAAGCAAAATTAAAAAGTATCCAGTCATCAGCATTCATAGGCGTTGTTATCTTCATTACGTTAATGACACAAGGATATAATGTTAGTAATAATCAAGTGATTTCGATACATAAATGCTGCTTTGTTATTAGTCCTAATTGGTAACCAGAACATGATTCTCGTCTTGACGTGAGTTCTACATCTAAAGACTCTCGTTGGCAGAGTAATGGCTTGTTGCTTGCATGTTTGTACTTGTTTTGTCTTGTGCTCTTGCATTCCACCACCTTTAATCTTATGTTTGTATCTTAGGATATCTATATGCTATTTTTACAAAAGATAATTTTCAATTTCATATGAATCGACACTTAAGTTATTCCTCTACATCTCCTTTCTATGATAGCTACTGGACGAGTCACAACCAAAGTAGACGTTTATGCCTTCGGGGTTGTTTTGATGGAGATCATTACCGGTAGAAAAGCATTAGACGAGACCATGCCAGATGAGAGGTCTCATTTGGTGACATGGTTCCGTAGAGTCCTTATCAGCAAAGACAACCTACGAAAGGCTATTGACCCGATACTAGATCCTGATGATGAAACATATGAAAGCATTTCCAAGGTTGCTGAGTTGGCTGGCCATTGCACTGCTCGTGAACCTTTTCAGCGGCCTGATATGGGACATGCTGTTAACGTTCTTGGTCCCCTTGTAGAGCAGTGGAAGCCTACAAGAAATGAGGATGACGACGGCTATGGCATTGACCTCGATATGAGTCTTCCTCAAGCCCTTCAAAGGTGGCAAGCTGATGAAGGAACTTCAAGAATGTTCGATGACTTCTCGATCAGTGACACACAGTCGAGCATACCCTCAAAACCTTCCGGATTTGCAGATACTTTCAGTTCAACAGATTGCAGATAAAATTTTGGTAACAGGTCAAGCCATGCCACGCCTCGGACGGTTTTAATCCTATGTGGATCAACATACAGTATGCCAATTCATTTGATTAATTGGTTTCTTCTTGTCAATGTCATTTGCTTCTTATGTAGTTACATCACCTTTTGTAACAAAGTTATATTATAATCTAGACTAGATGCAAGGTGTGATAACAGAAGGTTCTAAGTCAGGTGAATGTGACTTTTTTCTTTTCCTTTTTCAGGAGAGACAGAAAATTGTATCAAATTCTTTCATATATTGTCAATGTTAATATAATTGAGCTTCATATTTTCTTTATACCTTGTGTTAATCCAGGATTTGATTTAGTTTGCACTATTAGCTCACATGGTAGTACTTATTAAGTCCTATGTTA